>JADRCD010214846.1:23231-35064 GCA_019843815.1 Montemys delectorum | reverse complement strand
TATAAGATAGTCCTTCTCAAAAATAAACACAAGATTAGTAAATAAAACTTCCTCAGTTTCAGGTGTAGATATCTCCATTTGTGATCAGCTTGTAGATGCCCTTGGTATGTACATAGGTTCTTGACATGGGCAGACCTGTGCTACTGATAGGCTTGTGGCTAAAGGTAGGGGAAAAGTGTATTATGCAGATTCTGCCTATATTGTCATTTTTTTTTCTTTTTTACAGGGCTGGTTCCTTCAGAGACCCCAAGTGTCTGTGCTTCAGACCCGTGTGCTCCAGGGACCAAGTGCCAGGCTACAGAAAGTGGTGGCTTTACCTGTGAGCCCTCAGAGCTGGGAGGTTGTGCTACTCAACCATGTCACCACGGTGCGCTGTGTGTGCCCCAGGGCCCAGATCCTAACAGCTTCCGTTGCTACTGTGTGCCTGGATTCCAGGGACCCCACTGTGAACTGGACATCGATGAGTGTGCCTCCCGGCCTTGCCACCATGGGGGCACCTGCCAAAATCTGGCAGATCACTACAAGTGCCATTGCCCCCTGGGATATGCAGGTAATGGTATTGGTCACCTTGGAGGGCTGTACCATTGATGGGCATGGAGCCCATCGGCTGCTCATAGTGTGAGCATCCCAATTAAGCATTGGGTCAAGTCCGGGAACACCTCAGGCTGGCTGGCAGCTTTGTTAACCACTCATGGGCTGGCTATGCCGCTGATGTTTTTTGGGTCAACCTGGCAGGTGGGATCAGTGCTTGTATGTTTGAGTGTGAAAGTGGGACCTGGTACATATCAGTTACTTGACAAATATTGCTTTTTGTCCCTGCCACAGAACTGAGTGTGGTCCCCACTGGAGATGGGGAATGATTCTCAAGCATCCCTTGCAGGGCACACCTGCCTGGTTTGGCTTTCACGAGGATGCCCAGATGGTTATCTCTAGCATTTCTTCAGTCTAGATCTGTGTCAAGTAGGACCCTGTATGGCTCACCTGTATGGGCCCTGGTATGGCTCAGGACGTAATTCAGACCTCAGTCCTCTAGGCATCCAGAATTCTGGCACCATGATCCACTGGGATCCTTTCCTGTTTGTGATGGGACAAGTCTCTAGCCATCCTTGTTCCCCAGAGAGAAATAGTATAGACGCATGTGCTCAGAACCATGACCGGCATGGACACACATGGCTCTCTCTTCCAGGGAACACCTCACCCGAGTCCCTTCCTACTCCTGCATCTGCTTTCTAGAGCTGCCTAATGTCAGGAGGGAGGGGACAGCTGGGGACAAGTCCTCAAAGGATGTTTAATTTAGTGCAGTCTGGAGTCTGTAGTATAGACACTGGGGTCTCCATCAACCCTGAATTCAGGCATTGCTCTCAAACTGTGAGGCAGTTTCAAGTCCTCTCTGAGCAAATGGTACAGACTGGGGCCCAAGCTGCAGGAAGGACATGGAGGGATGAGATGGCACCGTGGTGAGAGCTTTGTTAAGACAGGAGCTGGTCCCTGCATCTCTTCTTTCTCAGGGTCTGACTATTTGTGCAGGTGAGACTACAAGTCCCAGCTATCTGCGTATGTTCGGTTCCTCTAAGAGTGCTCTGAGTACTTGCTTGTGTTATGTATGATCTGTGTGCACTTCTGTGGGAATCGTCTGTGTGTCTGTCAGCAGGCATGTGAGCACTGTCTGTGCAGGATTCTGGTGAATGTGATGTGAGCAGGCAGCTTTGCGTGACTCATTTCCCTCCCGCTCACAGGGTGGAGGAGTTGAGATTCCAGCGGCCTGGGCCTGGCTCTCCCTGGCACAGAGGATAGCAGTGGGGCTGGAGGGTCATGGGAAGGAGGAGTCCTGAGGCTGGACTGGGAGGTAGGGAGGGCTCCAGCTGGGGTCAGCTGGCTCCTGAGCCCCCATGACAAAACCTACTTAGGTGGCAGGGGAAAGGCTGTGGATGTCTACACTGACGGGACCTGTCTTATAAATTCCCCACACCTGGAAATTCTCTATCTTCCTCTGTCTGTACCCCTACCTAGGGATGGGCCAATTTATACTCAGGGTTTCCCCAGAGGCATGGGAATTCCTAGGTAGAACCAGAAACTTCCAGGTTTTTTTGTTTGTTTTGTTTTTTTGTTTTTGTTTGTTTTTTGAGACAGGGTTTCTCTGTATAGCCCTGGCTGTCCTGGAACTCACTCTGTAGACCAGGCTGGCCTCGAACTCAGAAATCCACCTGCCTCTGCCTCCCAAGTGCTGGGATTAAAGGTGTGCGCCACCACCACCTGGCTAAGACTTCCAGCTTTAAAGTAAAGACAGCATAGGAATTGGTGGCCCTACTCCAGTGTGTCCTATCCAGAGTGGCCCTCTTCTGTGGGGTCCCTTCATCCTGCTCAAAGCTACCAGTGAGTCTTCTGAACCACACTGCTGAGCTGTAGAGCACGGGAGGGGTATAATTGTTGGGACACTGTCCATCAGGGTCACACAGGAGAAGGAAGGAGAGTCACCTGGTCACATTGTATCCTCTAATGCTGGCGCTCTGGTTGCTTTCTTCCTTCTGTTTGTTTTCTCACCGCTTTTATTCAATCCAGGATCCCAGTCCTGGGGAGGGTGCTCCCCAGACTCAGGGCAGATCTTCTTTCTTCAGTTGATCCCTCCTGTAAACTCTCTTAAAGATATAGCCAGAGGTGTGTCCCCTAGAGGATTCCAAATCTGGTCAAGGTGACTGACCATAAAGATTGTCTATTATTATGCCTACCAACAACTTAATTTTTTAAAAAAAGATTTAATTATGTTATGTGTACTAGAAGAGGGACCCGGGTGAGGGGATGCTAAGAATCTTTTGAACATCTTCTTGAAAGCTAAACCAAGCAGGTCTGCTCTTAGGGCAGGTGTGAACTGCTTAAAGTGGGTGCCAGGACCAGACGTTGGTGCTCTGGAAGAGAAGGAAGCTCTCTTTATAGCTGAGCTCTCTCCAGGCCCAAAGCCTCTCTTGATGAGTCTAATTGGGCTCTAGTACCTGTTGCCCTCATGCCTTTCTCTGCCACTCTCCCCAGAGAGAGTCTTTTCTGTCTTTTCTCCATCCTTCCCCCAGGCCATTATGCCTCTGCCTCAAGAGGGGTGCTACCAACTGTGATCATTGGCCTTATCTCAGTTTTCAAAAAGCTGTTCCTGAAGAAATCTTTGCTTCCCCTGTTCCCAGCTCCCTAGAACAGACCCTGGCTCCTGTCCTCACAGGATCCAGTTGCCTCTCTTATTGAGGTCAATATTATTAGCCAGTAGCTTTTTCCGGACCCACCCCGTGGTGAGGCTGTCAGGGCAAGGAGGATCTTTTTGTTTCTACCTGGCTGCCTGGGTCTATGGGCAGCACTAATTCTGAAAGGGCGGGGCATATGGGTATATGAACTGGAGCAGATTGCGGCTGCTGGTTGGGTCCTTTTTGCCCCTCTAGATGTGATCTCCGTGTCTCTTGTCCCTGTCCAGGCGTCACCTGTGAAGCCGAGGTGGACGAGTGCTTGTCAGCGCCCTGCCTGCACGGAGGCTCGTGCCTGGACGGTGTGGGCTCCTACCGCTGCGTGTGCGCGCCCGGATACGCCGGTGCGAGCTGCCAGCTGGACGTGGACGAGTGCCAGAGCCAGCCGTGCGCTCACGGTGGCGTGTGTCACGACCTGGTCAACGGGTGAGCCCTCGGCGGGGTGCCCTGGCTGCGGGGAGGTGGGCTGCGGGATGGGCACGCGCTCAGCTCCCGCCCACCCACGCCAGTTTCCGGTGCGACTGCGCGGACACGGGTTACGAAGGCGCGCGCTGTGAGCAGGAGGTGCTGGAGTGCGCCTCTGCGCCCTGCGCGCACAACGCGTCCTGCCTCGACGGCTTCCGGAGCTTCCGCTGCCTCTGCTGGCCAGGTGTGTGCGCGCCTGCGACCCCCCCTCCCTGACCCCCAACACTGTGTGTGTGTGTGTGTGTGTGTGTGTGTGTGTGTGTGTGTGTGTGTGTGTGTGTGTCTGTGAGTGAGTGAGTGGGGGAGAGAGAGGGGGAGAGAGAGAGAGAGAGATGCAAAGCCGTGTGCATGTGTGAGTGCAGTCTGGGCCCTCTGAGACATGCAACCTACTTGTGTGAGTCACAGTTTCCTGATTTGCAAACAGGGTTGCTAACAGCACCTGCCCCTTGGGTTGCAGTGAGAAGTGGCGATGTACCTGACACACAAGAAGAGTGTCTGAATATTAGTATATAGAATTCGTAGCAATTGGTAGCTCTATTACTAGTCCCTATTATCCCTCTGTCAGTATCTGCATCCTGATGTCCCTGTCCAGCCCTGGGTTGGCTTGGGTCATGGAGAGGAACTGCCTAGACACTTGTGTTTCCTGATGTCTTCATGTGCGTCCCAGGCTTCAGTGGAGAGCGGTGCGAAGTGGATGAGGACGAGTGTGCATCGGATCCCTGTCATAATGGGGGCCGGTGCTTGCAGCGCTCTGACCCGACCTTGTATGGGGGTGTTCAGCCCACCTTCCCGGGAGCCTTCAGCTTCAGCCACGCTGCAGGCTTCCTTTGCAGCTGTCCTCTGGGCTTTGTCGGTGAGTTACCTGCTGGAGAAGCACTCAGCCAGGGTCTAGAACCCTCAAAGGCGGATCCAACCTGGCCAATACCCTGCCTGAGTCCATATCCTCCTCTCTCTCTGGGTTTCAATCTTCCTAGTTGTAAAATGGACCCTTTTGGTTCTGGTCTGGCTCTGAAGGTGCAGGCAGCAGTCACGGATGAGCTTCCTTTTTTTTTTTTTTTTTTAATTTTTAATTTTTTTAATTTTTATTTTTTAAATTTTATTTTACAGGGAATGACTGCAGCGTGGATGTGGATGAGTGTGCCTCAGGGCCGTGCCTCAATGGAGGTAGCTGCCAGGACCTGCCCAATGGTTTCCAGTGCTACTGCCAAGATGGATACACAGGTGCTCGACTGGGGTGGCTCTGGCATGGAGGTGATATGGGAGTCCCTTTTGGCTGAATGTGGATTGATACATACAGGAAATGAGGCTAAAGGTGGTTGTTGTGGCACAGCTGGGGTGGAGTGCTGAGCCAGAACCCCAACTTTGTAAGTGGAAGGGGAGGAACTGGTCAGTTTTAGTACAGTCAGGAGGGATGGATGCATGGAATGGGTGGTACCAAGGCTGCCAGGTGATCCTCTCTGCCTTGGGGAATGTTGGCTGGTGACTTCAGCCCTGTAAAGTACTGAGTGTCTGTGAAGCCAGGGCCAGCTGAGGGGACAAGGAACTAACCCCGAGAGAGGGGCCTGGACTGGAGTCATAACTAAGGCTCATATGGATGTCGGGTGGGTAGCTGGGGCTCTGAACCCTGCTATCAAATCAGAGAGGGGCAGAGCCTCAGTCCAAGATGGAAGGAGGCAGCACTGTGTGCAGGTGCAGGCCTTCAGGAGATGCTTTGGCTCTGGGGAGCCGTGTCTGCTGTCAGTGGCAGACTTTCCCTCTCTAGTGTCCCTGCCCCCACTGGAATGTGGGTAGCACTCCTCCACATGCTGGCATTCCTGCCGACCTCTTTTCCCTGCAGGTTTCTGGAGGCTAGTTCCTTTGCTTGGGGAAGGGGCTAGAGATACATTCCCTCTCTCCTGTCTTGGCCACTTAAACATATTGGGACCTAATGCTCCCCCATGTTGGGTGGCCCATGCCCTATCCACTGTTCCTATTGCTTGAGTCCCTCCCTTCCACGTCCTCCCCCAGTGGCCCACTCCTCTGTAGTCTCACAAGGAAGGGTTTACCACCCTCATCTCATGGACATGGCAGTGAAGCCTGGGAGGGGCGTCATAAACAGTGTCTGTGGGAACCTAGATCCTTCCAGTTAAATAAACAGTGAGTGACAGGGAGGGGGAGCTCTGAGTTCAGAGTCCTGGAGGAGAGATCCTAGCTGTGAGGCTGGGCAGAGAGCCCAGCCTCCTTTGAGACACCAGAAGGTTCTGGACTAGAAGGTCAGCCTGGCATTCCCAAGTTGGCTCAGAAGAAGGCAGGCAGGCCTGACTGGGAGCTCTGTTCCCAAGCCTCGGTGCATCTGTAGGTGACGATGGGGCTGTGGGTGCTGGGCCCTTTTCTGGGGAGCCTGTGGCTCCTGGCAGGTAGGAGGACTGGGGCCTCTCAAACGAAGAGTTTACAGCGGGTGCCTGGTGATTGTGAGGAGGAAGGTATAGGTGTGTGGGCTGACCTATCCTCACAGACTCCTCCGAGCCTGGGTTTCTACCTCTGAGATGTGGGGTGAGGATGGCCTCTGGTTGTGTTGTGGAGGCTCTGGCTGAACTGTGGTTGCTCTTTGGCCTTTTGATCATGTAAGGGAAGATGGGCTAGCACCTTCCCAGGCAGTGTCCTTGGGCAGACCCCAGGGTTGGGGGACTGAGGAGTGAGCCCTGGGGTGCTCAGTATGCTCCAGGTGTATTGCCATGGCTGTTCCATGTCTATAAAGGCTCTGCCAAGCCCTTTCACTGGATACCAAGGACAGGTTCAGGCTCCAGAGGGAAACTACAGCTGAGTAAACATATTTTCAATACAGGCTTCTGGGGAGCCCTGTCTGAGTAATGGTGGGTTTGGGTTTTTGAGCCGATCTGGTAGCCATCAGGTCAGCTACCTTTAGAAGTCCCTCTCCACCCATCTCCAGACAAACCAGAGGTCTCTTTCCAAGGTATCATCTGGCTGTACTCCTTTGTTGCATATGACTCAGCCACTCACCTGCAAACCCTCTCTATGAGGGAGAGCTTGAACCTTCTGTGGGCTATGCAGGATGAGGAGGAGTTTGAAACCAGTAAGGGAACTTGAGGCATGACTTTACATACTTAGAATAATAGCAAGTTCAAGGCTTTCAGCGGGGTAGGTTGAAGCTTGAGAGCCTGGTAGGCCTAGCCTATGACAGTCTTGAATACCAGGGTGAGTGGCTGGGTCATATGCAGCAAAGGTGTATAGTCAGGTGACACCTTGGAAAGAGACCCCTGGTTACTCTAGAGATAGGTGGGGAGGCTGTCAGACCTAGCAAAACAAGAGGCATGGGGTGGAAGAAGAGGTGGAGCCAGGGACTGCTTTTCCAAGTCAGACCCACAGGGCATGGAGAGTTATCAGACATGGCCAGGGAAGGGAACCCTGGGGGACCTGGTGTGTAGGTGCCGAGGTCAGCATCACCATGAGGCATGTGAGTTCTGGTTGGAGGCTGTGGCTCTGGCATGACGTACTGACCCTTGGCTGATCTCACCCCTTTAGGCCTGACATGTCAGGAAGATATGGACGAATGCCAGTCAGAGCCATGCCTGCATGGTGGAACCTGCAGTGACACTGTAGCAGGCTATATCTGCCAGTGCCCCGAGGCCTGGGGTGGACATGACTGTTCTGTGCAGCTCACAGGCTGCCAGGGCCACACTTGCCCACTGGTTGCCACCTGCATCCCAACCTTCAAGTCTGGGCTCCACAGTTATTTCTGCCGCTGCCCACCTGGGACCTACGGACCTTTCTGTAGCCAGAACACTACCTTCTCGGTTGTGTCTGGGAGTTCTGTGTGGGGATTGGTGCCAGCTGGTGCCTCCCTGGGTCTGGCACTGAGATTTCGTACCACGCTGCTTGCTGGAGCCCTAGCTACTCTCAAGGACACTTGGGACAGCTTGGAGCTGGTTTTGGTAGGGGCCGTGCTCCGAGCCACACTCTGGAGACATAGTACTGCTGCACTTGTCCTTACTCTGCCTGACCTAGCCTTAAATGATGGGCATTGGCACCAGGTAGAAGTGGCATTCCACCTGGGAACCCTGGAGCTGCGGCTCTGGCATGAGGGCTGCCCTGGCCAGCTCTGTGTGGCCTCTGGTCCTGTGGCCTCAGTGGCCTCTGGGCCTCCAGGGCCCTACTCCATCCATCTGGGCGGCGGGGCCTTCGCAGGCTGCTTTCAGGATGTGCATGTGGAAGGGCACCGTCTGCTGCCTGAGGAGCTCAATGGAGATGTGCTCCTGGGTTGTGAGCGCAGGGAACCTTGCCAGCCTCTGCCCTGTGCTCATGGAGGGGCCTGCGTAGACCTGTGGACTCATTTCCGCTGCGACTGCCTGAGACCTTACCATGGGCCCACGTGCACTGACGGTGAGCGGTTAGCAGGTGGGGAGGTAGCATTAATGCCGGGCCCCTAAGCCTGCTGGCCTCACCCCAATACTGTTTCTCCCTTGCAGAGGTTCCTGCTGCCACCTTTGGCTTGGGTGGCTCCATGAGCTCAGCCTCCTTCCTGCTCCAGCAGCTGCTAGGCCCAAACCTCACTGTGTCCTTTCTCCTCCGCACCCGTGAGCCTGCTGGCCTGTTGCTCCAGTTTGCCAATGATTCAGTTGCTAGCCTAACTGTGTACCTGAGTGAGGGCCAGATCCGGACTGAAGTGCTGGGTCATCCTGCTGTGACCCTTCCTGGGCACTGGGATGATGGACTCCCTCACTTGGTGATGCTCAGCTTTGGGCCTGACCAGCTGCAGGACCTGGGCCAGCGGCTGTATGTGGGTGGGAGGTTCTACCCTGAAGACACCCAGCCCTGGGGTGGGCCCTTCCGAGGCTGTCTCCAGGACCTACGACTTAATGGCGTCCACCTCCCCTTCTTCTCTTCCCTGATGGAGAACTCAAGTTGGCCCAGTGAACTGGAAGCTGGTCAGTTCTCCAACCTCACCCAGGGCTGTGTCTCTGAGGACACGTGCAGTGTGAGTGCCTGGGTCCTGAGCTAGGGTCTGTGCTATGACGTAGGGGAAGCTGAGGTTCAAGACAGCCACGTGAGCTGCTCACATTCCTGTCACCGGAGTGGCAGACAGGAGTGCCCCATCTCCTCCCTGTCCAGTTGTTCTTTCCTTCCCATGGTCCCCTTTGTATCAGTCTCAGATGACATCCTGACCTAGACAGATGATGGGCCTCAGCTTTTCTATAGCTGCTGCTTGGAGGAAAGAGGCTTGGGGTGCATCAGCTGGAATAGCCTAATACAAGCTAGTCTCTTTAGTGCCTGGGCCCTCAGGCGAGTGGCTTCACTTCTCTGGGCCTACTATCTCATCTGCATTGTAGGGGTGATGACAGGTTCCCCTTGGCTCTGTGATGAGGTGGTCTTGGGGGGTGGGCTGCTGCTTTTGTGAGTGCTCATTGGTGTCCTGACTCTTCCATAGCCCAATCCCTGTTTCAATGGTGGAACATGCCACGTCACCTGGAATGACTTCTACTGCACCTGCTCGGACAACTTCACAGGGCCCACCTGTGCCCAGGAGCGATGGTGCCCCAGGCAGCCGTGCCTGCCGCCTGCCACCTGTGAGGAGGTTCCAGATGGCTTTGTGTGTGAGTTTGTGTCTTGGGTGCTAGGTACCAAAGATGGTTAGAGATCCCTTAGGGTTTATGGGATGTTGGGCAGTGGACCAGGAATGCCAACAGCCCCAGTATGGTGGGTCACTCACTGCATTCTGAGAAACACTCTTAGGGGAGGTGAGCATATGCTGGGGTTTCCAAGGCAACTTCAGGGGAGCCGCAGGAGAGGAGGATTGGGAAGGGGTGTGAGGCATGTGTGAGATTTTAAAGTTCCCATGGACAGCTGAAACACAAGATTACGAAAAGTGCTGCAGAAGATGGGTTTTGAAGCCTGTCAAGCAGCTCAGAGACCAAGGGGTCTCACGTTGCTCAGGCTAGCCCTAAACTCACCATGTGGCAAAGGGTGATCTTGATTTGAACTTGTGATTCTCCCGCCTCAACTTCCCCAGTTAAGGGACTATGGATATGGACCCCTACTCCCAATTTGTTGGGTGCTAGGGATGGAACCCAAAGCTTCCTACAAGCTAGGCAGTCTACCAACTGAGCCACACTGCCAACCTTACAGAGGGTACGGAGAAGGACGTGATTGGCTCTGCACCTGTGCAGTGAAGAACCAGCCTCCTTCAGGGAGGAATGGAGCAGGCTAGATTTATGAGGAGTTAATATTATTGATATGTCTAGGGCCTTCAGGGCAGCAGGTATTGTGGTCCCCTTAGGACTACCCTGGAACTGATTGCCTCCAGGAGGAGAATGCATAAGGGGTAGAAGAGGGAGCTGCAGTTTCTGAGATCAGGTGACAGGTGGGTGACTGCCCTGGTCAATAGTTGTGGATTGTGGACCCTATCACCTGAATGCCTGGGGACGGGATGGTGTAGGAGAAGACCGGCTGGTCATTTCCCAGCGGCTCTAACTCTCTCTGTAGGTGTGGCCGAGGCCACGTTCCGCGAGGGCCCTCCTGCTGTGTTCACAGGCCACAACGTGTCCTCTTCGCTCAGCGAGCTCACCCTGGCCTTCCGCACGCGCGACCCCGAGGCTGGGCTGCTGCGCGCCACCTCCGCCGCGGGTGCCCACTCCAGTATCTTGCTGGCGGTGCGCAACGGCTCGCTGGCAGTAGATGTGGCGGGCTCAGTGCTGCCCGCGCCGGAGCCACGCGTGGCCGACGGCGCCTGGCATCGCGTGCGCCTAGCCCGGGAGTTCCCACGGGCCGCTGCCTCGCGCTGGCTTCTGTGGCTGGACGGTGCAGCGACACCCGTGGCTTTGAACGGCTTGGGCGGGGACCTGGGCTTTCTACAGGGCCCGGGTGCCGTACCCCTGTTACTGGCTGAGAACTTCACGGGCTGCCTGGGCCGCGTGGCGCTCGGCGGCCTCCCGTTACCCTTGGCGCCACCGCGGTCCGGCGCAAGGTCTGGGGCGCGCGAGCACTTCGTGGTCTGGCCCGGGTCTCCGGCTGTGAGCCTCAGCTGCCGTGGCGGGCCCGTATGCTCGCCCTCGCCCTGTCTGCACGGCGGCGCCTGCCGCGACCTCTTCGACGTCTTCGCGTGCTCCTGCGGTCCCGCCTGGGAAGGACCCCGCTGCGAGGTCCGGGCTGATCCCTGTCGCTCGTCGCCCTGTGTCCGGGGGCAATGCTACGCGCGCCCGGACGGCCGCTTCGAGTGTCGCTGCCCTCCGGGCTTCTCTGGCCCGCGCTGCAGGTGCGGTTGGCAAGGGGACCTGACCTGGGGACAGCTGTGGCAGTGGGTAGAGCTGACTGCTGATTTACCAATGAGAGTTTGGAGGGAATACGTTCTGGGTAGCTACTTCAGTTTGGTGCCCATATAGATAAAATACAGGTTATAATACTCAGCAAAATTTGAATTTCAGGACGACACTGTGGTTTGGGGAGAATTAGGAGGGCAGAACTAATCGGGGAGTATGATTTTGGAGCTTTGCAGCAAGCTGCCTTAATGATGTTTCCCCCATTTGCTTCTGGGTCCAAAGCTATCTAGCCCTGGTCTAGCTCTTCTCAGGTTTAGGAACTGTTTTGCACTGCCCTTGAATTTCAGCACGTATCAAAGGCCTCAGCTCTTGTGGGGTTGGGGGAAGCGGCAGAATGACTGCCTCGTGTTTCTTTGCTTCACGGGGAAGACTGTAGAAAGTGGGCCTGCAGTCCCCAGATGGAAGCACTATGGCCAGCTCCGAGCACCTCACTGGACTTGCATTTCTCTGTAGGTTGCCTATCCTGCCTCAGGGATGTAGCCTCAACTCCACCTGCAAGGATGGCAGCCCTTGTGAGGGTGGCCCCTTAGGCACCAACTGCAGCTGCCCAGAAGGTCTTGCTGGTCTCAGGTGGGTCTGGAAACCAGGGCCTAGGATGTTGACTGGGAGCTTTCCCTTGGGATTCCCAGCCTGGGCAAGGCAAATGAGGTCCTCCTTGTCCTGTTTCTCATTGACTTCAAGTACCAGATGATCCACCAGTGTCTTTGGTTCTTCTGGGACTTCCAAGATCTTTATCTGTTAGGCAGATACCAGCTGGGCACCCAGTTTCTTTCTCTTTCTTTCTTTCTTTCTTTCTTTCTTTCTTTCTTTCTTTCTTTCTTTCTTTCTTTCTTT
>JADRCD010214846.1:0-23221 GCA_019843815.1 Montemys delectorum | reverse complement strand
TTTCTTTCTTTCTTTCTTTCTTTCTTTCTTTCTTTCTTTCTTTCTTTTGGTTTTTCCGAGACAGGGTTTCTCTGTCCTGGAACTCACTCTGTAGACCAGGCTGGCCTCAAGCTCAGAAATCCACCTGCCTCTGCCTCCCAAGTACTGGGAGTACCACTGCCCGGCTTTTGTCTTTTTTTGTTTTTGTTTGTTTTTTTGTTTTTTAAGGCAGGGTTTCACTATGTAGCAGGCTGTTCCTGTAACTTATGCTGTAGACCAGGCTGGCCTCAAACTCAGAGATTCACCTGCCTCTGCCTTTCAAGTGCTGGGACACCCAGTTTCTCAAAGCCCTTTGGTCCTCAATGGGCATGGCCAAAATGCAAGTTGTAGGTCCCTAGGAGATGTTAGTTGGCATCCCTGTCCTGCAACATTACCCTCTCATGGAGTAGGAGCCTTCTCAGCCATGAACACTGGGCCCAAAGGGAGTGGGTAGGAGGTGGAAATCACCTTCAGCTCTGGTCACCTGGCGAGGCTGAGCCAAGCAGGAACAGTGAGTGGCTGGATAAACTTTGATTCTGGAGGTGGGGAACAGCTAGGGGAATGGGAGGCAGCTGTGGGTGGGAGGACTTTGTGTTCTCAGCTGCTGTCTCTTCCAGATGTCAGAGTCTCAACCAACCCTGTGAAGCCAGTCCCTGCTTGAATGGGGGCACCTGCCGGGTGGCCAGTGGCATATTTGAATGTACTTGCAGTGCAGGATTCTCTGGCCAGTTCTGTGAAGTGGTGGTGAGTGGTATCCAAGGCTGGGCGGCTAGACCTCTGTAGATCTTAGCAAGAGGCCAGTGGGCAGGGAGGACTTGACAGTGGACAGGCTTTGCTGAGGGTGTGGAAGGATACTTAGGCCCTTTCTAGTACCCCAGGGAGGAGTTATTTTCACCTTAGGGAGAGCTTAGGGAGCCCCCATCCATCAGGCACAGTCTGGAGCTTCCCAGTGGTGTCCAGGGTAGTAGCAGTGGATATAGGTTGGGATCTTCCAAGAGTACTCTGGGACTGGCTTCTGAGACTACAGGAACATGGAGTCTGATGTCAGTCTCCTTGGGTTCCAAAGCCTAGTTTCTGAAGCAGATCAGGCTTGGGCAATGTAGGTATCCCTCACCCCAAGGGGGCTCAGCTGACAGAGGTCTGGGCCCTGTGGGGACCAGCACAGAGCTTTGGAGAGGCTCTGAGCCCATAGTGGGTACTTTCATAGTGTTATGAAAGGACAGTCTGGGGAGGCTCCTGATAGGCTGGCCTAAACAAGGAGCCCCCTTTGCTTCTGGGAAGAGTTCCTGTCAAGGTGAACTTTATAGCCTTTGCCTCTTCACCTTCCCACTATACTCCCCCACCCACACACACACCAGGGGGAGGAAATGGCTTTCTTTACAGTTCCTGCTGAAGTGCTAGAGGGATGGAAGGTATGAACTTTATAGCTTTGGAGCCCCCCTTCTAGTGCTTGGATTGGGTAAGCAAGTGACAGAGTAGGGTGAAAAGACTGGTGAGTGGGGGATCCTGGTGTCTGTACTACTGGGGTTCTCATTCTGGAATCTCTACTGGGGGCACCATGGGACTCTGACTGGAAATGGAGAAATGCTGCCCTCACTCCCAAACCAGGCTGTCAGGGCAACCCCTTACAGGCCGGCAGGCAGGCAGGCAGGCAGGCAGGCAGGCCGGCCATAGTGAATTCAGCCTGTCCTTGTCATCAGTGGGCTCAGTTCATTCCAGCTCTGCTTTCTGATCCTGCTTCACTTCGGATGACTGTTGTTGAATTCTGTGACACCCCCACAGGCACTCTTGGAATGTCCACTGTCTATCCTCCTAGCCAGGATATGCAACACTCCCTAGCATCGGCTTCTTTGCTTGGATATCCCAGGGGCTGACTCTCTCATTAACTCTGGGGTGCTTCTCTGAGTTTTCTTGTCTTCCATCTATTGCAGAAAACCCTGCCTCTGCCTCTGCCGTTCCCACTGCTGGAGGTTGCAGTGCCCGCAGCCTGTGCCTGCCTCCTCCTTCTCCTCCTGGGCCTCCTCTCAGGAATCCTGGCTGCCAGAAAGCGCCGCCAGTCTGAGGGCACTTACAGCCCAAGTCAGCAGGAGGTAGCTGGGGCTCGTCTGGAGATGGACAGTGTCCTCAAGGTGCCACCAGAGGAGAGACTTATCTAGGCTTGCCTGGCTGCTGGTGCCATGTCCTGAAGGTCCTAAAGGGTTACCGTAGGACTTCTACCTGGAGACCCAAGGAGATTGTTTCCAGAGCTGGGACATCCACAGGATGTGCCCCCATGGTTGGCAGCCCTTGCCCTGTCCATTGTGGACGCAGGAAATGGGCAACAACTCAGGGAAGCAGAGGCGGCTGTGAGAGTGTGTACTTCTCTGACCTGCTGAGCTGTATACAGGGCACATGCAGGTGCCCACGGTGTGACAGGGTGCTTGTGTGTGTGTGTGTGTGTGTGTGCGTGCGTGTGTATGTGCATCTTTCTGTCTGTTTGGGGAAGAGGAGGAAAGAGAGCAGAGGAGAGGAGAGGGAGAATGAGAATATACATAGGGATGTGTTGGTTTGTAGATTGTTAATGTGTTATGACTGTGGTAAGGCCTTCAAGTCTGGGGACAACCCAGATGGATACCTCTGAGACAGGGGCAGCCCAAGGCTGCACGTTCTCTAGCACTGGACAGGCCAGAGCTTACCCAAGCACCTAGACTTTGGTCTTGGCATCTTGTTCAACCTCCAAGGACAGCCCTTTATCCGGGAGAAGCTGGGAAGTGGAGGAGTTTTCTTGGTCTCCAGAACAGAAGTCCTTTGGGCAGATCTGACCGACAGTGTCATGGTCGTGTCTGTGGGGCAGGTCTATAGGAACCAAGGAGCAGCTGCCCTGGGCTGTCCTGCCTGCGGTGGGCGTTTGCCGGAGTGGAACAACCAACCTGTCTGCCTACCTCACATCACACGGCTATTCTGAGGATCCGAGAGACAAACAGGCAGAAGACTCCAGTCTGATAGAAAGAGCTGGCTGCCTTAGGGTGTTGGAAAGTGTCTTGCCTGCTTAGAGTTGAAAGGCTTCTTGGGACCCTGGCAAGGAGAGCAGAGGGGTGGAGGGCGCCATTGTCTTCTGTCCCTGGCCCCTGCAAACTCACCATCTTGTGGTTCTCTGGCACAGGCTGCTCCTTTGCCTCCGCTGTGTGCCAAACAACAGCGCTCAGCAGACGGACATCAGGCGGCTTCTGCGCTGGCGCTCAGGCTGTGGAGGCTGATTACATCCTGTGGATACTCAGTGCGCTTGACTTCTGACAGCCCCTCCCCCAGGGTTTAAACTGGCCTGCAGGGTTAGCCTCCCCTGAACTTCCCAGAGGCCTCTGACTTGGAGATGTGTCCTTGGTCATCCTTGTGTACCAGGCAGTGCCTCCTTACTGCAGTTTCCATGTGCAAATGCCAGATGACTTTTACTCAAGGAAGCTGGGTGTTTCCAGGTTTCAGCTGCCTCTGAAGGCTCAGTAGAAGCTCTGATATGAGACCCTGGATGCTAAACTAGGAGGCCTATTGGTTCTTACCCTGTAGTGGTGGGGCCACTTTGCCCTCAGCTGTCTCCATGTCCCCTGGGAGAGAGGAGAGGAGACAGGTTCTTGGGTGAACTGTTGCAATTGCCTGCTCCTAAGATGTTTCCTATAAAATGCCAACGTACGAAACATTCCAGTTCCACGTCAGTGTCACCAGTGTGGCCTACACGAGTACTCACTCGGGGTAGATGCTGTTCTTGCTGAGACACGGGGGAGGGGTGGAACTTGTTCCCTCGGGTAGTCCTGCCCACCTGCGCATTGTGATTCCCTCACTGGGAGGGACGGATGGACGGAGTAAGTGGCTCAGAGCTTCAAGCTTGCATAGGCTGGAGTACAGCGGCCTCTACTTCTGCAGGATGGCTGGTGGAATGGCAAAGTGCCTGCTCAGGCTGCCCATCCCCCAGAGCTCCTTGAAGGACTCGACTACAGCCCTCTCCCCAATTTTATTGACCACATATAGAGTTCTTCGTTTGGATTGCAAATTCTACCCAGTGAAATGGACAGAAGACAACAAACATGTGCCCCAGTGGACCACCGGTGTGCCTTCCTGGGCTGCCCGACACCTGTCACCCTACTGGCCCACTGGGCTGGGGCGCTTCATCTTGGGTGGAGCCCGGAATTTGCTGGGGTGGAGGAAGTGGAGCTGAGACCTGTCCTGGAACACCAGAATGCCAGAAGGCTTCCCATGATCCAGCAAGACTCCATTCCCTAGCAGCTGGGCACACCCCCAAGACAGAGCCCCAGGAAGGGCTGCATTTCTGGCCTAGGCCTCAGGGACCCAAAAACAACCTCTCAGACACAGAGAGGGTACCTAAAGTGACAGGGACCTCTGATGACCCCACCCCCTTGTTCCCAACCCCCAGAAACCCTGGGGTAGGCTGTCTGACCATTTACACATAGGAAATGAGAAATCAGGTCAAATGTGCACAATTTCCTGCATGTCTCTAATGGATGTTTTCTTAAACGGTTAGTCTGTGTTTTACCTTGGTTTATTGAAAGGAATCAATTTTCAAGACTCATCAAATCAATAAGGTAAAAAGGAAAAGTAAGATCAAAGAAACAATAACAAAACATTTCATTATAACTTTGGTGACTTGGGCTCAGGAATTTCTGCGCTGTCAGAAGCTGGAGAGAGTGGGAAGGGCCAGCTTCCAGGGCCCCACTTGCCCAGGCTTAGAGGCCACATGTTTCTTCACTCTGTGGGGGAACCTAGGGAGCCCCGGGGGCCCCACCTGGTCCTGACCCAGGAGCTCAAACAGCTGTGCCCCCCCACCTTTGTCTGTGGCAGGAAGCTTGTCCTTTGAGCTGGAATCTGGGTCACTGTTACCCAGCTCTGCCCATAAAGCTCCAAGTGGCAGGAGGCTGAGCCTGAGCTTTGACATGAAAGCGCAGAGGTCTGAGGGTGGCAGAGAGCTGAAGGCAGCTCCTAAGACTCAGATTTGGGGGTTCTCTTATAAACTAGAGTTGCTGGTGTTCCCAACCCCTGGAAGAGCTGGCTGGGGCTGGGTTTGCTGACCATTAGGCCACCAGACCCCTGGCCCTTTAGGAACAACTCAAGAGTGGTGGTTAAATGAAGACTCAGGAGAGAGTATATTGCTAGAGAGGTTTGGAGATGACCACCAGGGAGAAATGCCAGCCTAGGAGTGGTCCTCATTTCAGCCCCCAAACACCTGTGTCCACCAAAGATGTGCTTACATGGGGTGTTATGACATCTGCCCTCTGGGGTAGGGCCCAGTAAAGGAGGAGAGCTGGGCTTGAGAGCAGCCTTGAGCTTCTTGACTCCTCTTGGGCTATTGGGAGGTAAGGTGGTAGGATATAGCTGGCCCAATTGACATATAGTGCAAAACCCACACAGGGTGCTGAGGGTGGTGGCAGGCAGCTCTTCTGGGATGGTCATTCCCAGGGCCAGGCCTCAGAGATGGGCTGTGGAGGAGAGGGGGCAGAGAGTCCCTTTGCCCCAGTGAAACCTGGCAGAAATGGGACATTGGGGAGGCACGGTACTGGACAGTGGCATAGGCTTGCTCACTCGAAGGTCTCCCACTGCCTGCGGAGCTGCTCCACGGAGGTAGGGGCAGGGGCTGGGGCTGGGGCTGGGGCTGGGGCTGGGGCTGGGGCTGGGGCTGGGTTTGGGCTCACATCTTGCTTGGTTTTTCGTAGCAAATCCTCAAAGGGGTCTCTCGCTTGTGCAGGAGCAGAGGGCTGCAGGGTTGACTGTAGACTCTGGGGTGGTCTGGGAGGCAGCAGTGGGGATTCACCAGGCCTCAGGGCCAACCCCTGTTTGGCCTCAGCAGCCCTGGCACTTGAGCGGGCCAGAGGTAATGTTCGGATCCTGGAGGGGGCAATGGCTGGGGGGCCAAGTGGCTGTAGGGGACTAGTGTGGACACCCATTGGGACCTGGCCAAAGAGGTTGGGCATGGAGAGAGCAGAGAGGTTAGGGTGAGACCTGTGAGGGGCATAGAAGCTAGAACCAGACAACAGAATGCTAGGTGCATATGCTGGCCCCAGGGATGCTGGAGGGGTCCCAAAAGGCCTGGCTGGTGTAGAGCTCAGGGGCATGGTGGGTGGTACTACTGGCACAGATGGGACAAAGGGATTGAGTGGTGTCTGTGCAAAAGGGGTGGGTGTCACTGTTGGGGGGAAGCTAAGCTGGGGGGTGAATGGGGTGGCTGCACTTGGGGTAGCAGGATGGGATGGGATGGTGCTGCCTGTCCAGGCTGTGTTAAGTGGGTCCAGGAGAGCAAGCAGGGCATCGCTGCCTGTGCCTGCAGCTCCTGGGGCTGGACTGGGTGGCTGCAGAAGTTCTGTGGGACCTTGGGGGACAGCTCTGGGGAGCAGCCCTGACAAGAGGGCTGGGCTCAGAGCAGCTTGTCTTTCCCGGTCCATCTGTAGTGGCTCTGAAGAGAAGTCACCGAGTGGGCCACCAGCAGCCTGGAGCTTGGCTGGCCGGGTAGTGGGTGGTGGAGGCACGATGCCCAGCTCAGGGGTCTTTCTGCCTTGTGGCCTGGGAATGGTGATACTGGCCAGAGTTGGGATGGGAGTCTCCTCCTTGAGGCTGGGGCTAAGGATGCCCTCCTGGTTCTGGGGTCTGAGAGGCAGGGCTGGGGAAGTACCAAGCAGAGCTGAGGGCTTCTCAGGGGAGGTCATGGAGGGCTTGCTGGGGATGGCCATGTCGTCCTGACCCAGACTCCAGAGCTTAGTATATGGATGAGCAAGCTTCAGAGCTGCAGCCATGCTAAGGCCCCTCTCACTTCTGCACAGGTCCAGCCTCTGTGGGGAAGGAGGGAGGAAGTGATGACCACTGGTTGGCCCAGGCAACCCTTTGTGCATGCCAAGCACATGGCTCCTGGGACTGGGAGGAGTGGCAGGTACCCAGGTCACCTGCAGAGACCCAAACCTATCTCGACTCCAAGCCCTACTGTGTCCCACAAAGGGAATGCAAACGAATCTCCTGTCTTTTTACAAAAGCCTGTTCTTGCTAAGCAGTTTCAGGAAAATGTCTCCATCTGTGGGCCACCTAACAATGGCCTAGGCCTTTTTGTTGTTCGGAGATTGTGGTGTCTTTGATTACCCTCAAAGGGGCAAGCATGGCTCTAGGCCTGGTTGAAGGCACAGGAGCCAGAGAAGAGATTGTATTTGAGTGCTGACCATGTCTGCCACTTGCAGGCCGTTTGACCAGGTCGAGACTAGAGCTGCTTCATTCCCAGCAGGTGGGATAATCTATGAATCCTAGAGAGGGGAGCTGACTGATAGTTGCACTGGGAGAACCAGTCCAGAACCCAGGAGTTTGATCCAAGGAGCCCTGGTGGGCCTGGTCAAGCCTTGCAGCAGCAGACTCTCAGATAAGAATGGAGAAAGGCAGATACCCCCTGCTGTGCTAGCATGATAGATCCCCAAGATAGCTGGCAATATGGTGTGCTGCTCGAAATGGGGTGGGGTTGGAGTATTGACTTAACACGGGCAGGGTGTGTGTGGGTAGGGTGTGATACTCTGTCTCCCTGATCCCTTCCACTGTGACTAGGAGGACCTACCTCATCAGGAGGAGACACCCCATCAGCTACTGTACCCTACTCCCACCATACCTGGTAATCAAAGCTCCCTGGCTGTTCCCGCAAGTCTTTGGGGGCCCGGAGATCCTCCAGGCTCTTGGCTTGGCCCAGAGGCTGCAGTGGTGCCTCCACGTCCAGGCAGCTGAAGACATCTTCTAGAAGGTCAATGCTGGCAGCTCGGTCAGGTAGAGCAGGGATTGGTCCCCAGGGTTCCCGAACTGGCTGCTCTGGACTCTCGGTCTCATCACCTTCTGCACTGTCTGATTCTTTCAATGTCCGGTATGGCTGTGGCCTAGGAGCAAACAAAGCCAGCTAGATTTTCTTCTAGGGAATCTGTGGGAGCAGCAAGTGGTCCTAGCCCCTGAGACACTAAGCCCCAAGACCAATGTTCTGTGGTTCTGCTGGGGCTGGATTGGGTTCTTTAGTACGACTGGTGCCTTGGATGGGATGCTCTGATTCTCACTTTCTCTGAGGAGATGGTCCTATGTGCCCTAGGGCATACAAACATACAAACCAGGCAGGAGTGGAGGGAGCACTGCAGGCAGACACATGCATTCCTTTGTCCCACCTGCTTCCTCAGTAGTGACCAACCTTAACTTTAGAGTCAGGTGTAGAGCATGGCTAACCAGGAGCCCTAGCATCTCTAGGGAACTTGTAGGCCTCGGCTTGTACGACTTATGTCTGAGCCCTGGCTCCATCCCTTGCCAGGTGGACCTGGGAGAGTCAGTTAACTTTTGTAGATCTCAGCTGCTCAGGTGGTGGTGTGGCTCCATGAACAAGCACAGAGGGCACGCAGAGGCTGGTGCAAAGCAAGGATGGCGTGCACGGCTGCAACCAGCAAGCCACCCTTTGTGTGTTCTGTGTATCCACACATCACAACTTTCTGGGAGAGCTGGGTGTAAGTAACAGCTGGTTCCTTTTGCTTTACCGCTGAGTCTTAGGGCACCACTGATCTGTGGGGAGGCAGCACCTGCCCTGACCTCTGGTGATGGCATTGCTGGCCAGTGCAATGAATGCCTCCCTTTTAGGGTCAGGCTGGCTGTGCACATGGTGCTGGTGAAGTGGATTGAGGGCTCCACCTGCTGGTCACAGCAGGCTGACACCAAAGGCCCACTGAAAGATTAGGAGGAAGGCCCAACCAACTCCATTCATCAGACTTTTCTGTCTGGGACTTACACCCTACGTTACAGATGAGGACATGGAAACTCAGAGAAGTTAAGTGTAACAATTCTGTGTGTCACGGCACCCAGCAAGCGGTGGAGTGGAAGCAAAGTCCAAGGCTCTTAAAAGTCTTTTCCTCACTCTGACCAAGGAACTCAAGAGCCTTTCTTCTAATCTGAGCACAAAGGAAAGGACAAGGGCGAGCGAATCCTTACTCCTAAACACAAGGAAACAGTTGTTTTTAACCCTTTTGTGTTATGAATTAGGATGGAACAGCTCCTTTTTAAACACTCAGGAAGCCCTGAACTTGCTTTGAGTACAGGCTAAGGAAATTAATTTTAACCATTGCTTAAATAATGAGACACTGGGGCCCCCTGTGTCTCAGTGGTAGAATGTCCACCATGTGAGGTCCTGGGTTCCATTCCTGACATCATAAAATTTGGGGGAAAATGTCAGTCAGTCATTAATTCAGAGGCCCGATGGGGATGAGGCTCGGGCAGAGGCAGGTTGCTTTTCTGGCAGGGTGAATCGAGGCTGCCACTCAGATGAGCATATGTTGTTTCAGCAGCTCTTTCTAACTAGTAATGACTACATCAGTGGACCCATTAACCCTGTGACAGCACAGACATGCCTGCTGGGAAAAGCGGACCCTTCAAACATTTAAAAGAAAAAGATCAAAGAGAGAATGAAATTATTGAAAAGGTGTGTGTGAAGCTCAGGGACCAGGGACTAACAGGGACAAAACACTGCTATTGTCCCAGTGAGCTGGCAGCAGGAAACAAACAGGGGGCAGAGCAGCCTTGACTTACAAGGTCCAGGATGAAGCCACAGGGAACAGATCTGATACTGGGAACTTGCTAAGGTTAGGGGGTCAGAGAGCTGGGAGGGGCTGAGAGGTGCGGATGGTGGAGGGACACCAGGGCCCCTGACTGGGAAGTGGCCAGCAGCTGGCACTCTGGTAGGTTGGGGGCACATCCCTGAGGCTCCTGGGAGTCCATCTGTATGTAAGGTGAGACTTCTTTTCCTTGAAAAGAAAAATGGTGTTTGGAATTTGTATGTAGCTTATGTTATAAAATAATATAATTAAGATGAAGTTACTTTTAAGAAACCCAGGTAGGGCTGCGTGGTGGTGGTGTACGCCTTTAAACCCAGCACTCATGAGGCAGAGGCAGGCAGATCTCTGAGTTCAAGGCCAGGCTGGTTTAGAGAGTGAGTTCTAGGACAGCCAGGACTACACAGAGAAACCCTGTCTCAGGGGAAAAAAAAAAGAAACCCATGTAGACCATAACATATATGTTATATGCATGCATACACACACACACACACACACACACACACACACACGTATATATTTAGAAAGGCTCATGTATATAGCTCTGACTGGCCTGGAATTTGATACATAGCCCAGGCTAGCCTCAAACTCAGTACTTCTACCTGAGCCAAGAGCACAGATGTGTGTCACCACACATGGCTGATATGCTGCTGTTAACATGTTTCATGGCCTTTTACTTAGCACCTACGTTCCTTTCTCCATGGCTTTCAAAGATGCACGGAAAAAAGGAAGGTCAGGAGTCATGTGTACTGTGGCCACCAGCTGCACTGATGGAGTCGTTTTCCCTTGTAAGAATGGGGATCAGTGCTTCAGTCTCACCTATCACCTTTGCTGTCTCAGCCCTGTGGGGCCGACACAATAGGAGCCTGAGAGAAGACCTGCAGACATGGCTGCCACCCTGCAAGTTGGCACCCAGGAACTTTTCTCCCCATGGCGGCAAGCAGCCCCAGTCCCCCACGCTCCCCACTGCACCCAAAGCATCACCAGGCCGAGCCCAAGGAGCTGGAAAGAGGAAGAGAGACCATTCAAAGGGAGCAGAGAAGAAAAGGCTTTCAGTGAAGCCAGTGCTGGGGGCCTCTTCCCGTCGGCATTCCTCATCAGAGGAGTCTTCAGAGAGGAAGACAGCATAGTGTCGCAAGGGCTTTACCAGGCTGGACAAGAGAGAAAAGAAGAGGCAGTTAGGGTACCATGAGGGCACAGGGTGAGGAGAAGGCCCCAGGGTGTCCACTGGGGTAAGGAGGCTGCCTCTAAGCAGAAAGGAAGCTAGGTTTGCCATGTGTGCCGAGGGCTTTGAACTCTCACTCAGAATGTCTGACCTGGCTACCCACTTCTAGCTAACTTGAAAATAACAATGAATGTTCACTGCTTTTTTTAAAATTTTTTTTGTAAGATTTTATTTATTTTATGTATATGAGTCCACTATAGCTGTTTTCAGACACATTAGAAAGAAGGCATCAGATCCCATTATAGATGGTTGTGAGCCACCATGTGGTTGCTGGGAATTGAACTCAGGACCTCTGGAAGAGCAACCAGTGCTCTTAACCGCTGAGCCATCTCTCCAGCTCCGCATTTACTGCTTTCTGTTTAAAGTATTAAACACTTCCTGCAAGGAGAGCTAGATACTGCTGGCTGAAAGCTATCTTCCCATTACATATAGTGCCAATGAAGAGAATGTAAAAGCATGACACGGCTGCTATTTTTATGATTGGGCTCCCAACACTTGTAGGCTCCATCTCTATAGTTCTAATCAGCTGTGAGTTAAAAATGTGTGGGTGTGGTGGTGCAGGCCTTTAATCCCAGCACTGGTAGGCAGAGGCAGGTGGATCTCTGTGAGTTTAAGGCCAGCCTGGTCTACAGAGCAAGTTCCGGAACAACCAAAGCTACACAGAGAAACCCTGTCTTGAAAAACAAAACAAAGAAAATGCTTGGAAAAATTGCATCTGTACTGAGCATATGCAGTCTGTACTGTCATTGTGTCCTTCCTCAACACAGCTCAACAGCATCTACACAGCATGCATACTGGATTAGGTATAAAAAATGTCACCTAGTGATGGTTTCAAGTGTGCAGGAGGGTGTGTACGGGCTCTTTGCAAACACGGCCCTGAGTTTGGCATCCAGACCTGGTTCCCTGAGGATACTCTGTCCCTCATCTCCTGTGGGAAGCTGCACAGGAGAAAGACTAGAAAAGCAAGTGCTGAAATTCGAGCAGTGGCTAGTGGGATTGTGGGTGACCCCGCCCTCTGCTTCTTTTTCTTTTTCTACAGCATGCATATCTCTACTTCAGTAATCAAGGGGGAAAAGTTAAGGGAAAGTGAGCTATGTGGAAGCAGCTCCCGAGAAGACCCTCTTCTGATTAGCTGCCCTCTCTGGAGTCTCCCTCGGATGCTTCTTCAGAGAGTCTTTTTCATCTGTGATGTGGAAATTAAATATTCATTGTTATAAAAAATATATCTCCCTTGTCAGCCACCTGTGTGCTCTAGCTCCATAAACAAACACACACAGCCCAGAGAGTACACACCTGGCTCCTATCAATTATATACTGACCAGCAGTGCCCATGAGGGGTCACAGGCCCAGGAGAGGAGAGCTCCAACTGTGGCAGGTTCAAATCCTGGCCTCACCATGAATGCCTTTGTAACTAACACCTCTGCCTCTGTCAATGGCTGGGCTCACTGTGAGGAGACCCGAGGGGAGACACGGGGCATTAGGCAGGGCCACCTTCCTGCACTTTCCCTGTTGGAATTCCTTTCAGGTTTTATTTAGGGAAGGGCAACACATTCGGAACAAGTACACAAAAGTCTGAACAGGAGGCTGGGGAGAGCCCTCAGTGGCCAGTGCTGTGATCCCCATTCCTAGAGCTAACCTGTTTTTACTTGAAGTAGCTCCCAGAGCCATCCACCGCCTCAGCCCTCCCAAGCCACACACCCTCATTTTCTTCCCTGTCTCTGCAGGCTGGTCATGAGGTTTATCCTCAAACTGCAGTGGAGGCTGTGGCTCCCCAGGGTCATGCACCAGGAGGTGGCAGGCGCAGGGCTCTGATAGCCTCTACTTGCAGACCACCTGGGTCCCTAGGATGACATGCCTCAGCTCTTCCACAACCGGGGGAGGACCAGCAGTGGAGGGATGCTGATGGCAGGAGGTTCTGCATGATGAGACATGTCTCACCTGGCCTGGCACAAAACTAGGTCCCTGTTGTTCTCATAGGCAATGAGGCTTAACAGAAGGGACAAGTTAATCCATTGGAGAATGAGGGAGGAGAAGTACTCAGATGCTGGAGTAACCTGCTCCCCTGCCTGCCCCTGCTTTCTAGCATGGGGCAGCTTCTAACTGGTGTGGGGCAGGAAGCTCAGTGTTTTCACTTCACTCTGGGCAGTTTGAGGTGCATGCCGGATATGGGTAGGTTGCAGGGTCAAGTCCTGAGGCCCCTTTCCCATCCACCCCACCCCCCACTTCAGCTTGAGAAAGACAAGCTGAAAGACATCCTCTGCCACTCAGCTCTTGTGCCTGTCGATCCTCAGCACACTGACTGCTCTTCCATCTTGAAGACCTGACCAAAATATTACCCACTAGGAAGGACCTGGATTTCCCAGTTAATCTGGACTTCTGTTCCTGACTGAGCTCAAGGCCAGGGGCTTGACTGTTACTGTTTTTCTTCCTCCTGGGGCCCACATTAGTGGTTGAAGGAATGAGGGTTGGATGCTGGGGATCCTCTCTTCTTCCCCCTGAGCACCTAACACACCACACAGGTCTTTTCATTACTTCCAGGCTCTAAAAGATGCACCTCCTCTTTGGATTTTCTACCTGCCTCCTGAGATGCTTAGATACAGGTATACAGGACCAAGAGCATATGCCTCAAGGCAGAGTTCAGGTTAACCCCACAGGCCCTGGGAGGGCCCTGGAGTGGACAGTGATGTGATCTTAGTTGCTGAAGGTAGCCTGTCATTATTGAAGTGGCTCTGAGCACAGCACCCTAATGTGCAGGACCGTCATACTAACTTGATGGAGTCCACCTGTCTAGTCATCTCCCCATTTGTCTGAGCACCTACCTACTCCAGGGGCACTTCTTGCCTGTGTTTAAGCAGATCGAGTGCTAGCTGGGTACTGGGGACTACTGATGAAGCACAGAGAAGGGAATAGATAACCAAGCCAGGAAGCTACTAGAGCCAGGGGCCCTAGCTCAGGTTGTCCTGAGGATCACAGCACTGATGGTGGATACACACAAGAGAATGTAAGCCCCTACCTGAGAGTGCTGGGTGAGCCTCAGATTTACTGTGAAGGTCTCTCTGACACCCACAGAGTGGGTCCCTTTCCTGGCTTAGATCACATGGTGGCTGACAGTCACTAAGTCTGTCACATTCCCAGAGAGCTTTAAGCCTTTGTGCTGGAACACTTTGGTGTCACTAAAGTCCTGAGGAGCACCTTTGGCACCCAGGGCCTCCCACATGCTGTGAGTGCAGAAAGCAGGAGGGGGAGCTCTACTTTCAGTCTACAAGCTTCCTCCAGCTGACTCTGTTGGCCAGGCTCGGGGACTCATGGCACATCATTACTTCTTGAGTGACAGGGCAGTGGAGTGAAATGTGCCATGTGATTTGGTCACTCAGAGTGCTGTCATGTCCATGCCATAAGGATGGCGATGACTCAAAGAAGGACTCACATGCTGTCCATACAATTTCTCACTTCATGACAAAGAAGCTAAAGCTCAGAGAGGTGTAGTACCTTGCCTGGGGTCACACAGCCTGAGGGTGGTGCTGGACTCTGAATTGGCCTGTCTCTAAACACCTGTTTCCTGGGGCTGAAACAATGGCATGAGAGGTAGGGGGTTTCCCCTTCCACTTTTAATGAAAGGTGAGTTTCAAAATAAACTTATTTAAATTCAGCTACTCATGTTCTCCCATGAAAAATACAGTCAGATATTTGTCAGGGATAAAGGATGAACCATCGAAAACGTCCAGGTTTAAATTTTTTATTAGCTTAAGGCAGAATATAAAAAAATGTACCTCTTCCCTCATTAACCCAATTCAGCTACTCCCCTGCAGTCTGCCCCCCACCATTTGCCTGGATTTTATTCCACACAAAGGGGCCGTCTGGGAAAAGGCAGGCCTCACTGAACTTGGCTACCCAGCAAGGGCTGTGATGTCACAGCAAGAGAGAAAGGCTCTGTCCATCATGGCTTGGGTCTATCATCCTGTTGTCCCTGCCTTGTCCACCTGCAGTGGAGTTCCCTGCGGATGATCCGGAGCCCTTTCTAATGTTTGGTTTAACGTGTCGCTGGTTAGCGTGCTCGTGTGACAGTAGTGACAGGCGAGGCTGTTCCTTTTTAAATACCATGTCAGGAAGCCGGGATGTGCTCTGTGCTCTCTGCTGCTCCAGGATCGCGCTGGCTTATTTTTTAATGAGGAAGATCTACATCTTGAGAGTTTTTTATGTGTCACATCGCATGGACAAATCAGCCGCACGTCACACTGGCCTGAAATGAAGTGCTGACAAATGTAGATGTTTCAAATTTAATTGACATTTAAATGCACTTGAGATAAAGTGGGAGGAATCATCCAGGCCTTGGTCTCCTGAGGTAATGAAGGGACACCGTGATCATTCTAGAAGAATCATTTCACTCTGGCACACAGGGTCTTCACTTTGTAAATGGTTACTTTGTGTTCCTTGGTGACACAGCCCTGGTGGGGCAATGTGGATAAGAAAGGCACTGGACAAAGCCCACCCGTCTACTCTTTACCTCCTTTCTAGACACCTTGGCAAAATCCTTGGACCTTTGGTTCTCTGCAAATGGGGATTCTGTTATCTTTCAGAAAGTCTGAGCAGAAAAGTGAAATAGTCACCACGGTCTTGGCATGGCGCCATGGTACGGAACTCTCTGCTGCTGTCCCATGCTGCTTCATACGATGATCCCGGGCACCACTGTCCTGGTCATGGATGAAGAGATGGTCCTACGCTGGCTGTGCCTCAGTAAGCCTTATCTACAGTTTCCAAATCTCTTCAGCCCTAGGGTATAGGGCCCAGTCCCCCAACCAAAAGGTTGGCAGTGACTGAAAAAGCAGAAGGGGCTCTGAAGCAAGGCTGAGTACTTCTGGGAGCTGGACCTGGAGCTGTTCCCGAAAGCCAGACTAAGGGCTGCTGTGCTGAGAGAGGAATGAGGTACACAGGGACCTTTATGCTCAGTTTCATGAATATCTGATGAAGAATGAGGGTCACTGCCATCACCAGTCACCATCAGAACAAGAGTATTCTGCTGTCTGTGATAATTCCTACTGTCATCTGCAAGAATCCAGGTCCTTCCACTCCCTTGGAAGCTGGCTCTGCTAGGAGACAGTGGGGGATCAGGGTGCCCATGGCTCACAGACTCTCCGATGAGGCTCCCTGGACAATGGCATAGACTCTGCCCTTTGATCCTGAGCAAAGTGATGGCCAAGGGTACATCTAAGAGCATCAAGGATGGGGGTGTTCAGGAGAGGGAGGACCTGGGGTTGGGGGCCTCAGAATAGCACAAGGATGGATGGTTGGGTAGGTGGAGGTGATGTGTGGCCAGGTGGCTGGGCTGCATCAGGAACAAGAGACGTTTCCAGTCTACTAATATAACCACTGTGGCCATCCTTTCTTTCAACCGAATTCTCTAATCCCCACATGGCATTAGACGTGTGGTCTGAGCATGGCCTGAGATAGTCCTTGCCAAGTTCCCAGGTGGACACACATAAGAATAAGACATTGTTAGTCTTTGGGGTCTGTGTTGGAGGGAAGGTGGAGATTGGGGAGGGGGGAGGAGAGTGGAGACACCTATCTCAGCCCTTCGCCCTTAGGACAACCAAGTCTGCCTGAGGACCACAGCAGTAGCAGGCAGGAGATGGGGCACTGGCAGTCCTAGGAGAGTGACTCAGTCTCACTCTGCACAGGATCAAAAGTGCTGTTCTATTTGCTAGAGGGTTGGCTCCTTTGTATTTGAGAAGGGCTCACACTGTCCTGGCTGGGCTCAGGATGGTTAGCCAAGATGCACGAGGGGGCTCGGAATACAGCAAGCTACTGAGCCAGGGTGGGGCCTCAGCCTTTGGGAGGCTTTTCCTTTAGAGACAGCAGATGGGAACCAACCGGCTTCCCTGTGTGTGGGGAGAATGCTGTGCACATGAGTGCAGCTTTCCTTGACTGGACCTTTGCACTCAGTCACATAAATAGCCACCGAAACAAATGGGCTACTGCTGTCTTCAGTCACCATTAGCCACTGTCAGTAGGGGCAGAGGTAAGCTGGCAACACAGCCAGCTTAGACACTCTTGGATGAGGGCTCCTGTGGGTTCTTGCTTTTCTAATCCTAGTTCCAGTGCCTCATCTGGCTTCAGGCTTCTCTTTGTCTCTACCACCCAGAATCCACTGGGGAGGGCAGTGAGTCAGGTCAGGGGCCTCTCACTCTGCTAATTGGGTCTGTGACCTTCTGTGAGGGTGTTTGGACTTCTGGTTGCTCAGGCAGTGGGTATTGGCAGCCTGCCAGGGGGTAGCACCAAGACAGCTGCCCCTGCCCCCTGGGGCCCAGGCCCAGCTGGCATCCTGGAGACTTGCTGCTGGGCTGGTGGCAGCTCCCAGCTCTTGCAGGGTCAGAGGAGGTGGTGCTAGCAGCCTCACAGTCACATTCCACGCACACCTGGCACACAGTAAATGTTCATTAGGTGTTTGTAGTTGTTTACTGGCACCTGGTTGATCTCCAGGGCTAGTGGACTATGAGTGGCAGGCATTTGCCTTCACTAATTCCTATGTTCTTCCATTCAGGAGACACCATTGAGCAGAAGTCTGGATAAGCACTGGCTTGGCAGTCAAAGTCAAGGTTGAAGTACATAACTTCTCCCTGGAGAAGCTCAGAGCACAGGTATGTGTATGTGCATGTCCATGTGTGTGTGTGTGTGTGTGTGTGTGTGTGTGTGTGTGTGTGTGTGTCTGTCTACATGCATGCTTTGTAAACATGTGTCTTCAAGTGTGTATGAGATGTCCAGATGAATTTTAACAGTGTAGGTTCACACTGGGGGCTGGGGCATAAGGAAGGAAAGTCTGTGGTCCTATGTCACCATCTGGGTATTGGGGGACTGAGACTGGCTATTGGTGAAGAGGTGAGGAGGAATTGGAGGTCATATGTCTCCCTAATTTAGGATGTGACTGTGGCTTCTCTAGATACCGTCAGGTGGTGGAGAAGCCTTGGCACCTCAGAGGTGGTGGGCTGGGATGCCACCTTAAGCATGAGGAAGTCCATCTGTGAACCAGGCTTCTATCCAAATGACTAACTCCAGCGTTGGGGTAGCTCTGGGCTGTACAGGAGGTAAAGGGTTTGGCTCCATTGAGATCCGATACTGACAGATGTGAGGCATGTCTATAGTGCTAGCGTAGCTTGTCTTCTACAGTGAAGCACACAGTGGCACAAGAGGAAGTGTTCTGAGATGTAGACTTTGGTCATGGTCCTCACCAAATGCTTCTGGCAATGGCTTCTGATCTGTTTTTGCCTTCTGAGGCCTTGGTGCAGGGGCCACAGAGTACACTTGAGACAAATGCAGTTGCACACTGCTGTCCCTCAGCAGTGTGGGCTCCACTTGGTGCAGACTGTCTATGCAGCCAGCATACCTGCAATTGTCCCCACCTAGAGAATTTCCAGTGCTGCTGGCTGCCCAGAACTCAAGGGAGGCAGATCTGGCAGAAGGGATGAGGCAGTGCGGTTCCTGTTCACTGAGTTGGACAGGACAGACACTTTCTTCCAGCACTGACAGGTGTACTGGTTTAGTCATCAAGAGGTAGAAGTGAGGGCTGGTGAGATGGCTCAGTGGGTAAGAGCACTGACTGCTCTTCCGAAGGTCCTGAGTTCGGATCCCAGCAACCACATGGTGGCCCACAACCACCCGTAATGAGATCTGACGCCCTCCCTCTTCTGGTGTGTCTGAAGACAGCTATAGTGAATTATGCCAGAGTGAGCGGGGCCAGCAGAGGTCCTGAGTTCAGTTCCCAGCAGCCACACACATGATAGCTCACAGCCATCTGTACAGCTACAGTGTACTCATACACATAAAATAAATAAAAATAAATCTTTTTTTTAAAGAAAGAGGTAGAATTGAAGCCCAGCTCTGCTACTAACTAGCTTTGTAACCAGCCCTGCTACTAACTAACTAGCTATGTGACCAAGGGCAGGATCAAACTCTTGAACTTTCAGCCATTACCATAAAATACAGCTCAAGTCCCCCACCTTCCATTTTTTCATGAGGATGTAATGAGATGTCATGTCTTACAGTGACATAAAATGAGAGAAAGCTCAGCAAGCAGGGGCATTACCCCAGCATCTTTCTTCCTTTTTTTTTTTTTTTTTTGAAAAAAGATTTACTTATTTTATGTATGTGTTCTCTATCTGCATGTATGCCTGCATGCCAGAAGAGGGCATCAGATCCTCCTATAGATGGTTGTGGGCCACCATATGGTTGCTAGGAATTGAACTCAGGATCCCTAGAAGAGCAGCCAGTGCTCTTAACTGCTGAGCCATCTCTAAGCCCACAGCATTTTTTTAATGAATGAAGTCTTGGGAACAAAAGCTAAAGGTATAATATAGGGGCAGGGTTCAGAAGGAATACTCCCTTACACACATGCTTGTAGTCACAAATCACAGGAGTTATCAAGATATAAGGGACAAGTCCATACAACTGGAGATCACAGACTGAGGAGCTCCAAAAACACAGCTAGGCAAAGCCTGGAGAGGACTCTACACAAATACTTATGTAGTCGAGTTGAAGTCATGGGATCAGAGTGAGCTTGTCTCTTTCCTGATCTCTAGGCTGTCTCCAAGGCCACTGCACCATTCTGACAAGCAAAATTGCTTAAAAAGAGAGATCTGGTGGGAGAGGTGAGCACGCTTATGGTTCCCTGGTTGGTTGAATCTAGGCTCTTCTTTACTATGAGGAAACTTAACTAATAGGTTGTAGTCAGCAAAATCTGCATCTGCATGTGGATGGAGAAACAAGCCATGCAGTCTAGAGAGCTTGAGGGGGTAGGTGATCAGGACCCATAGTTGGCCCCTACTGCTGCACCATGAAGATGAACCAGGGGCTATACACAGATGATGTCCCTCTATATTCTCAGCCACTCAGTGAGGACTACTGCCCCTGATTCCACTGCAGCCTTCTAGTAGGGAATACGAGGGGACACCTGGAGGTCAAAGTGGTTACTAGGCCCTTGCTTACATGTATGGAGGCCAGAGGCTAACATCAGATGTCCTCCTCTACTGCTGTGTATATTATCATTCTGAGATGGTCTCTCACTGAGCTCACAGCTCACTGGCTGGCCAGTCCTCCCAGTGCTATAGTCAGACAAATTTTGTGAGCTTTTGCGAGGGTACTGGGGACCTAAACTCAGTTCCTTATGTGGACTGAGCCATCTCCCCAGCCCTTAACCTCATGTTAATCAGTGAATGGTGACTGAAAACAGACTTCCCCCACCCCCGAAATCTTTTGAAAGGCTTATCCAAGTGCTAAGAAATGGTCCAAAGGAGCTAGAAAACCTTGATTCAGGAAGGAAATTTCATTTTGGGCAAATGAAAGTCAATAGATGAGTCAGCATGGGAACTCCCTCTGAAGGCATCTTAATATGTCCTTAGCAGGTTTTCAGAGATGTCTACTGAATGAATGGACATATGAATGCACATATGGAGCCATGGACAGAAACTGTCAGCAGGAAAGGAAGAAATGGACCTCAGCCGAGAGCTGTTGGCTACTGCTGGAGCTTGGTGGACCTCAGAGTGATCGACTCCTAACTACTGAGATAACTATTGAGTATGTTGGAATTCAGGGACAGGCAGGAAGGTAAGAGGATGGAGTCACCCCTTCAGCTGCAGCCCAGATCCTCTAAGAGCCCAGTACACTTTGATATTCCCAGCAGAGGTAAAGAACTAGGAGTCAAGACAAGCCACAGTGGGCAGGTCCTGAGTCCACGTGTGCCACCGGGAGCTGCCCTCCACAAAGACCACTAGATGCTGGCTCCTGCCTCCCAGTCCCTCTTCCCAACTCTCCCAACACGGAGCTGACAGACTGGTGGCGCTGTTTTCCTTCCCTTCCAGAACAATATTTGAGGAGTCTGTTTTATTAAAATATTTTCCGCTGGATGCTTCCTGTGTTTCAAGAACTTGGTCTTGCCAGCTGGAGCTGGTGACAGTTGAGAGAAACACATCCAAGTGCTGTTGTGACATGGCATTTGGAAGTGGAGGAGCATGGGGGGTGGGTAGAGGATGGCAGCATGGAAGAGATGCAGGAAAACACCCGGGTGGCACCAGAAATGTCATTGGCATGATGAGAACACAGCCTCGCCTCTTCCTCATTAAGAAAATGTGAAGAGAAACCCTAGCAATGACGTCTTAGAACATCCCTTGCTACCCGCTGGCCAGCCTGAGCTGCAGTGAGGTGTCTTTTGATTCCTGTCACTGTATTTGCCAGCCCTCTGAACCAGCCCCCACACTCTTGCCCAGTTCATCTCAACTTGATGCTTTCTGGAAAGAAATCTAAGACAGGCACATTACATGAAAACATTGAAGTGATGCCGACCTGGCCAAGGCAATTACCAGGAGGAGCTACCTTCTTGACACAGCCGGTTTCTTGCACACACTAAAGCATTACTCCTGTCACTGGGTTTGGAACAGGAACAGCATAAATAAATGTGCTTGGTGAGTCCAATCTCTAATCAGGACTGCAAAGTGGGGAATGCATTTCCATAGGATGTGAACTGCTGCCAGTTGTGTGTGTGTGTGTGTGTGTGTGTGTGTGTGTGTATGTATGTGTGTGTGTGTGTGTTATGCAAGGATATCCTTAATTTATGACTCAATATCTACAGGTCCGTGGCTTCTATCCCAAGACACTTAGATCAGCTATGAAGAGGTGGCTAATTCCATCTCCTTCAAGAGAAATCTTTAAGGCAAGAGGAAACCCAGAGCCATGCAGAATTCTCACCACAAGGGGGCAGTCATAATCCATGGCAAAGGAGATGTCCCTCAGTATTTCCACCACACCAATGTGTAGAGCCCAAGTTAAATCTGCCCTAACTTCAGGTATTCTCTCTTCAAAATCTCCAGAAATACACATTCATTTTCCCACTCTGGTATTCTCCTTGAATGGTAAGGACCATTCAGTAAGGTTGGTTCTATAAAGCAGAGGATTATGGGAGAAATGAAGTACACTGAGGTAGGCCATAGCCTGACATCATTTCCCTATTTTGGCACCAGTTCTTTGTTTGTTTGGTTTTTTGTTGTTGTTTTTTGTTTTTGTTTTTGTTTTTTTTGTATTTTCGAGACAGGGTTTCTCTGTGTAGCCCTGGCTGTCCTGAACTCACTCTGTAGACCAGGCTGGCCTCGAACTCAGAAATCCGACTGCTTCTGCCTTCCAAGTGCTGGGACTAAAGGCGTGCGCCACCACTGCCCAGTGTACCAGTTCTTTGTAAAGAGAGGCATTCTTCCCTTCCACACAAAGAATAGTTTTTTCCCCCTCAGTCCTCAGATGACCCTAGGCCAAGATGGATCTGTGATACCTACAGTATTTCTAAAGATATCCAAGGAAGCTGGTGAGTAGCTGAGCCTAGGGCTATGTGCACCAGGTCAAGGAGAAATAGTGTTTCTTTCTCTAGGTGGCTTTGGAGTTAGAACTGTCTACAGCTTTTGACAATGTAGGCTCCGTCTCCCATCTATCTAACAGCCACTCAAGATGTGACCGAAGCTGGTTCTAGGCTGGGTCTCAGGGTGCCCAGAGATACTCTAGGTCAGGGGGGAGTTTGAAGGAAAGGCCTACTAGCACAGGTGCTATGGCTGAGGAGAGACGGAGGTAAGGATGTCTTCTGGATAAGCTCAAGCCATGGAGACTCTGAAGAGCAGCAGGCTTACAATGGGGGTTGGCCTTGCAGGACAAGTAGCTTCTTTGGCAAGGTAGCTTACTCTCACCTGTGGACTCTACATTTTCAGTGTAAGAGGCCTGGGGCCTTCTTTGGAATGGGAACGAGTGCTTTTGAGCCACACCACTCAAAGCACAGCCCAGGTTCCTGATGTGACAACAGAGGCTCAGACTCTGACACCAATGACCAAGTCCCCTGTCTGGCCTCTTTACTTAACACCTGCTCGGCATTTCAAAGGAGCCTCCAGAGAGGAAGGCTGGGGCTATGTACTTGGTCACCACAAAGCTCAGGCTCATTGGGTTCCTGGGGAGAGATGTAAGGGAGCAATAGTACTCACTGCTCAGGGCTTGAGACAGATGTCCTTCGGCCTTCCACAGTGATGTTGCTCTTGGGTCTCCTGACAACATGTGGGCGAGGCGGTCGTACCTAAGGATGAGCATGGGGAAATCCCCAAGAAGGAGTGAGTTAAAAAGGCCCCACAGGTCCACTGTGAACATCTGGGTAAACAGCCCCAGAGGGCTTGGTTACAGGTTCTCCAGGTCTGGGCTACCATGGTCTCCTGCTTATCTTGGAAACACCACCACTTAACATACAGCATATGGGTATGCTCTCTGGAATTTAAGCCAGAAAGGCTCTCCTCATTTGCAGACCCAGTGGCCTCTCAGAGAGCTGACTGAGGTGTGAACAACATGGGAGGCAGCACAGCAACACCTTATTCATGGAATTCAGAAGTCAGTG
>JADRCD010214845.1:32424-48109 GCA_019843815.1 Montemys delectorum | reverse complement strand
CTGGGCTGGAAGTCTTGGGTTCTATAAGAGAACAGGCTGAGCAAGCCAGGGGAAGCAAGCCAGTAAGGAACATCCCTCCATAGCCTCTGCGTCAGCTCCTGCTTCTTGACCTGCTTGAGTTCCAGTCCTGACTTCCTCTGGTGATCAATAGCCATGTGGAAGTAAGCTGAATAAACCCTTTCCTCCCCAACTTGCTTCTTGGTCATGATGTTTGTGCAGGAATAGAAACCCTGACTAAGACAGCATCCCACCTGAACTGGGCTCAGAGTCTGTGCCGCTGACTGAACTCACCATGTAAAGCTGGTATTTCAAATCAGCATCCAACTCTACACAGCAAAGGAGGATGCTCCTGGTGTCACAAGGTTAAGGAAGTGACGCTAACGTTAACTCAAGTGAGTGCAAACTCAGGTTATGAGGTAAAAAGGTTGAGGATTGCGTCCCTGCCTTTTGGCCAAGATGAAGTATACAAAGCTCTGAGGAACTAGAGTGAGAATGCCCAGCACTCATGATGCCCATCTGTGATATCATTGCCAAAATCTACACCACCTCCCTCCCCACCCATCAAGACCTCTTCATTCAAAACACAAACATAAAATCAGTGTTGGTGGATGGAGGGTGAACACAAACAGCTGTTGTGGGAAACAATCTGGCCCATCTTTAAACAGCTAAGCATTCATTTACCATATGAACAAGCAATTCTGCTTCTAGGTATCTACCCAAAGCACCGAAAGCAAGAACTGGAACAGATATTTGTGCTTCTGTACTTTTAGAGTAATCAAGTACATAGAGATTTTTGAAAAGGACAATGGTGGCTTCCACGGACTTCGAGGGACTGGGGCTGCTGTTGGTGCTTAGTGGATAAGGGTTTCCAGATGGAGAAGAAGAAAAGTCTCAGAGATATATGTCAGGGATGGATGACTAACCATGTGAATGTACTTAGTGCCACTGAACTATACTACACTCAAAAATGACTAAAATGGGGCCTTAGGGGATGAATCAGAAGGTGAAATGCTAGGCACACATGAGTGAGGATCTGTGTTCAGATTCCTAGTACCCACACAGAAAAGATAAGCATATCTATAATCCCAGAAGAGGTATGCACACAGGAGATGGTGCAAGATTCTGGGGGCCTTGCGTCAAATCTATCTGAAACAGTGAGCCCTCAGTTCAGAAAGACAAAGAGACTCTGTCTCAAAAAATACAATGGAGCATAACAGACACCAATGTCAGCCCCCAGCCTTCTCTATGCATACATGCATGCACATGCCTGTGAACACACACAAACATGTACTCATGCATACATCTCACACATAACACAAATGGCTAAAATGTGATGTTTGACTACATATGATGCATCAAAATAAAGCAAAAGTGCAGCAGACAATAGTGAGCTATCAGCCTGAAAAGGATGCAAAGAAATGGGGTCTCTTGAATACCCAGTTTGGTGAGAAGTCCAATGCTATTACCCCCCTGAAAGAGAGCTTGGCCATGCCTTTAGAGAGCAAACATATATTTACAAAACCCAGAAAATATGCTACTGCAGATTTATATCAAGGAGTTTCAAATTATAATTGAGCTAAAGTTGACATAAAACTGATTATGGTAGCTTTATGCATAATAGCCTAAACCTAGAAGCAACCAAAAGTCGTGCACTGGTCACAAGAAGATACAAACTCGCACACTTATTCCACAGAATACTCCTTAACAAGAAAAATGAAGCACGGAAACCTGCCGCACATTGGCTGCCTCTTGTGAGCATCACTCACATTAGATGAAAAAGAAAAAACTAGTCTCAAAAGGCCACATGTTGCATAATGTGGTAAGGGGGTGGGGTCAGGGGTCAACATTCCAATTCATGCTATATAAAATTCTCAAGCAGGGCAGGGTGCCTCACACCTTTAATCTCAGTCCTTGGGAAATAGAGGCAGCCAGATATCTTGTCAGTCTGAGGCCAGTCTGGAATACATAGTTTCCAGACCAGCCATGGAGACCCTGTTGCAAAACAAATTCTCTGTATGATAACATTTTAGACATAAAGATGAGATCAGTTGATGGCCAGCCTTTGCAGATGATGAAGATGATGGAAGAAAAGGAGGGAGATACACCAATATTTCATAGTTTATCTACTCATTCATGAAAGATACAGGCCATCATCAAAAGGTTGCCAAAAACCATTCCCATATTCCCATTCATTGACACAGGACCACATGGAATCCAGTGGCCTCCCACTCATTGACAGAGGACCACATGGAAGCCAGTGGCTATTTCCCACTTCCTCTCACTTCAACCTCCACTGGAACACAGAGCCTCGCTGACCACCTGAGAGTCAGCCATGAGCACTACTTTTATCTGCCCCACCCAGGGTTCCCCTCCTCTCTAGGGAGGGATTTTGACATGGTATCTTCTACAGTAGAGTGTGTTTAACCATTTTCCATCTGTTCAAACACCTGTTACAATTCAGTATAAAGATACAGGGTACTCTGGGCAGAAACCAACCCGTCTATATGAGCCTGAACTCAAACACACAATTTTGTATATTATCATACATGTTCATTCCTGGGGTCTATTCCACGACACTTTCCTGATACACAGTGATTCTAAGCATAAGTCACTTCTCCCAAACACCTTGATCATCTAATGAAGACTGCACTTGATGTCAAGAGCCAAGAAGTCACAAGTCAAGATAAAAAGAGACAACTTACTGCTATCAAATAAGGTTTTGACCTTCCCACCAAAAAGTCACTCAACTATCACTAATGGGTACATCCTTGGGCGAGTTTACTCCAATTCATGCAAAACATTTTCAGTTACTTAACAAAATATATATCATCCCTTCCATACACTATCTTATAGTGTGTAGAAGTAGTAAAAGTCAATGAATCCTCCTTGACTCACACACTCCCTTAAATAACATGAATATTCAAGTGTATGTAAATTAGTGTTCTAATGATACAAGCTTATTACATCATCTGATCAAAATCCCTGCTTAATATGAATTCTTCAGTAATCACCTCAGTTTATTCCCTGTGGGCTTTTTGTTATTTGTTCTCAGGAGAATATAAGAAGCCATGCTTCCCAATCTTAGAAAATTGTTTTCCATAACAGATGGATTCTAAATGACAAATGACTGTGTTGGACACTCATGGATGGATTCTGTGTCAGTAGTGCTGATTTTCACAGCCTCTGCCAGCCATCACCTCTCCCTTGACTCTGCACTTCTCACACCCAGGTCACCCACAGAGACTGAGTCCTCCACAGGCTGCTCCCACAATCCTATCCCTTCCAATGCTACACCGACATGGAAGTCTTTTATGTCCTGGAAAAGAAAACCTCAGCCTTTGACTGGTCTCCACATGCAATTGGTCCGGAATCCCTCTCCCATCCCATTCAGCTCCCATCCCCCCCCCCCAAACGTCAGTCTTAAATGCCCTCCTCCTCCTCCTCCTATTCCCTCTCTCTCCCACTTCTTTTCCTTCTCTCTTTCCATTTCCTTCTTCTGTCTCTCTCCCACTCCTTCTCCCTCCACTTTTCCCCCTACCCTAACCTCTGGAAAAGAAATTGTGGCTGCCGATTCTCAACCTCTCCCCCACCCCCAATAGCTCCACAAACAGTCACTGTCCTTTTCCTCTATACTTAAAAGAAATGAAGTTTGCAAAATTAAGTCAAGAATTCGAAGAACCCATGGAATATCACAGGATGTGGTACAAGAGGAGTCAGGTACAGGTAGGTGTAGGCAGCCTGCTCCAAGGTCACTTCACCCTGTGACAGCTGGAGGTGCAATGGCTTGTTTCAGCCTATGACCCTTGCTCCCCTAGAGCCCTCTGGCCCAGTCAGCACACACTTGGCCACATTATTTCCTGGTGTTCATTGGTTAACTGCACTCATAGTGTATAAGCTCCCATGAGATGCACTCTCTGAAGGAAACTTGGTATATCCAGCCCTGAGTCACAGTGATCAGGACTAACACTCTCAGTAATGGATTTCCCTAATTGTGAAGTCACAAAGGCAGGACAGCCCATTTTCCCTTTGTCTGTAAAGCTAAAGTCCCCAAGGGACAGATACAAACCACAGGAATAGCACCTTGGGGCTCTGGTCTGTAAGATGTCTTCCAATCCCTGCAAGGGACCCTGAGCAATGTATCTACAACTGGAAGCCACTTCCAGAAGGCAATCAAAGTTGACCTGCACAAGACTGAAGTAGTCACAGGATGCCAGCAGAAGATAACGTGTGATGGTGAGAATTAGCTTATAATAATCTGACATTTGTTTGGAGTGTTCAGTGTAAATTACAGTATAGAAAAAAATTAAAATTATTCTCTGAAGTAGTGGAGGCAGGGTAGGAGTCAACATTTCAGTTGCAGTTAGTGATGTTTGCTTCTTCTCCATGCACTTCCCCTGAGACACTCCTCTTCCTGCTGAGTGGCCCTGCAATGTCTGAGGGAATGCCAATACCTAGACAAGAACCAATTTCAATTAGGAATTTTTAACCTATGGAATTTACCAACTTTTATAATTTCTAATTTCTCATTATAAATACTCACTTTTTATCTAGTTTTGTATTTATAAGTTTATTCTTTTTTTTGAAACACAGCCCTTCAAGAGACACACATGTAGGCCTCAGCATCTGTCCCCACCTGTAATTCACTAAGTTCCTGGCCCACAAAGTCTATGCAGTCAATTAATGGAAGCACCAATGTCATGGCTAGCCACTCAGCATTGCTGACAATCATTAGTTATGTGAGGTTCTAGGGAACTAGCTAATGAGAAAGCAGCAGCGTTGTAAGACACTACACAATGCCCTAAACTGGCAAGGCAGTGGCTCAACTTTTTGCAGGGTTGTGGATCAAAATAACTATGAACATTGGGAAATATTAGTGAAGAATGCTAAGAGCTGTCGTTGTGCAGCTAGAGAGAGGGCTTAGTGGTGAGTGCCTCTGCTCTTCCAGAGGACCGAGCATTTGCTTCTTTGCATCCACACTGAACTGCTTACAACTGCCTGAAACTCCAGCCCCAGGGATCTGACACCCTCTTCTGAACTCTGCAGGTACCCTCATACGTGTGGCATACACATACACACACACACACACACACACACACACACATGCACATACGTGCACATGTACGCACACATGCACACACACACATTTTTTAAAAACCTTTTTTTAAAGAATTATTTATTATCTTATGTATATGAATACACTGTAGCTGTCTTCAGTGACATGGGATGACAAGAAGACAAGAAGGCATGGGACGGTTGTGAGCCACCATGTGGTTGCTAGGACTTGAAGAGTCCTAGCTCTTGGCCCCTGAGCCATCTCCCCAGCCCCTTTAAAACCCTTTTTGTCAAGTGAAGGTGACATGGCTCCTGAAGACTGTTTCCTGGATAGGAGGATTCTGTAAGAACCTGTTAGAGAAGGTGAGTTCCTTATGAGCTGCTACTTAACAGAACATCCTCTCTTTTGAATTCTAGTCCCCAACAAGGATCTATTTACCTCACAGAATTTATACACACAGTGCTCAGAAATTTAATAAAGTCTCAAACCCTGGGACATGTTTCTCCCAAAATGACTACAGCCCCTCCTGACTGACTCCCTCAAGTCTTGCTGTGTACCTAGGATACAAAAGTAAATAAATCAATACAATGAGTGTCTGCTGACCCAAACAATGGTGGTCCCATACCTACCGGGGAAACCCAGAGAGAATTACAACAGAAGAGAGTTCTAGAGCCCAACACAACGGGTAAGGATATCATTATAAGGAGAATTCAATCCCCAGAACCCACATAGAGCTAAGAGAGAAGCAACTCCAGAAAGATCTCCTCTGATCTCTACTCAGATGCTGTGGCACAGGTGCGTGCGCACACATACATAAATACATACATACATACATACATACATACATAAATAAATGTTGAAAAAAGTGTAATGCATACCCCACCTCCCAGGATGACCTTCAGTCGCTACACATGGGATGGGTCTAAATTGGAACTATGTGTTACTTAAGTACTTATGAGCCAGTAGTGAGAAATATGTGTCCAAAATCATTTTAACTTCTGATGTTTTGAATGTTTTTACATTTAACGGGTGAGAAATTAAACAAAATGAAGTAAGAGTAAACTCCTTCAAAATGTAAAGTATAAAGTATATCTACGGGGCTTCATTGAAGGTATGGCGTTTTAGCTGAAGCCTGCATGGGATAAACTTAGTTACACAAACGTAGAGGAAACAGAAGCCCAGAAAGGGAGCAGCCACACCAAGGTCCTGGGATAGAACGAACATGGTATTTGAGAGAAACTGAGAAGCCAGAGTCGGGCTAGGACTTCAGTGTGTAGGCTTCCTGCTGTCCCACTGAATGATCAAGAGCCACCTTGAACTACCAGCAGCTGTTGTGCCAATTGGACCTTCCCTGCAAGAGACACAGCCATCCCTCAAATGGCCTTATAGAAAGTCAGAGGGTAGCTGGGCGGTGGTGGCGCACGCCTTTAATCCCAGCACTTGGGAGGCAGAGGCAGGCGGATTTCTGAGTTCGAGGCCAGCCTGGTCTACAGAGTGAGTTCCAGGACAGCCAAGGCTAAACCTTGTCTCGGGGAGAGAGAGAGAGAGAGAGAGAGAGAGAGAGAGAGAGAGAGAGGAAGTCAGAGGGCAGTTTGTTTCCCTTCTATCAACAAAAATTCACAGAAGACTGAAGCGCACGGAATACCATAAGATATTAGGATATAATGAAGTGGAACAGAGGGACTTAGGTAAAGCCATGGAGGTAAGAGAATGGAGAGGGACCAAAGACAGCCTCGTGTAGGCAGAGAGGAGATGTGTCTCTTATCAGACAGGAGAAGATATGGCAGCGACGGGACAGGTGAACCCAAGGGAAGCATGAAGGCCTCGCAAAACCAAAGCAAATGGAAACTCTGCAGAGGCTGAAGCAACAGTCCAAAAGTGGATTAGGTTCATTGTCGAGGACAGAAAGGGGCAGCCCCAATACCTGGGGGTGCTATAGATGTGCCAACTGTAAGGGCCTAGGAAGACTTTAAAAAGTGTGGTTTTCACATGACACTTGGGAGACTGGTGCCTGGCAACAAACATCAGGAAGCTGGAGAGGGGGCTGCTTTACAGAGAGACTTGAAAACTGCTCTTTAAAAAGAAACAGTCACCATCTGGATTTTAAGGGAAGGCTGGATAACCCAGGGGTAATGGCAAACAGACTCCATGGAAAAAGAAGAGGCGGACCATGCAGACGGCAAGGCAGGCAAGCCACATGTGGGTGTATTCAGGGAGGAGACATAATAGAAGAAGGATGAGCTGACCTAGAAGGAGAAGAAAGAGGACTCTGGAGAAAACCAGGCAGCTAGAGCAGGAAGCACAGCTCGCACACAGCTCATACTGGCGTGGGAGAGTCAGGAGGTCGGGGACCCCAAATGGAGCGCTGTCATCATAAATCAGATCACATAAATCCTCTCTGGAGCCTGCACCCACACTTTTGTGCATGATCGGGTAACTCCAGCTATCCTAGACCCAGCCCTGCCCACCTGGAACCTGTCACCTGCCTTCTCCTTCACAAAGCATTGGCCCGCACTCATCTTCTGCTGCTCCTCTGATACCGGAAGTCCATGCCCTCTCCCAGGACCTTTGTCTTCCGGTTCCCCTATAGTGAACCCACGGGTTCACACTATCTAGGAACACATCTGTGTGCACATGTCCTTACACAAGACACACTCCGTTCTCCAGCACAGCCACTCGGGGCTCTAGCACAGCACCCTGCTGCTTTCGTGCACCTCGTTTTCGTCTCCCCATTCCTAAGTAAACTAGAGGGTGGCCAGAGCCAGGGGCCTCTTTCCTTTTTCTCGCTCTCTAATATTATAGTACATGGAGCTGAATGAAGACTTAAAGGGGAGGAAAAAAAAATATCTTAAAGAAAAATAATGCATGACCTTTCAAAGATCGGCTTAAAACAAAAGGCTTAAACAAAAGGCTTAAAGCCAGACTGTACCAAGTTACAAAAGAGGAAGATGAGCCAGCAGCGCTAAGACAGCTTCTCTAAACCGTGCACTCCCTGGGTGGGGGAGGGCAAGCCTTCCAGAAGAGCTGGCTTTCCAGAACACCTAAATAAAACACTTTGACCAGATCACATCTCACTTCTTCTACTAAGGTTCTCATTGTTGAGACTTAAACCATCAGGGACACATAAAATGTCCCCTTAGATGGCAACTTATGTTTAAAAATCAAATTGCTAGGCCAGAAAGATGGTCCATAGGGTACAGGCCTGATAGTCTGAGTCCCAACTGGGAAACCCACATGGTGGAAGGAAGTAGCCAACTCATACACATTACCCTCTGGCTTCCATACGTACATGTAACATGTGCCCCACCCTCATATATACATACAGGAATGTGAACACATACGGACAAAACGTTTAAATGTAATAAAAACTGAGTTAATTACTTCAAATTATTGAAAACGCAAAGGTGCACATTACCCGGAATGGTGAGAGGGTCACTGATATAGGGAGGCAAGGTGATGTAGACTTAAGAACACTTGGTACTTAAAGACCTGAAAGCTCAAAGATGGAAGGAAACTCCTTTTCAGGTACTGCAGGGATGGGCAAAATGGCTGCCGGCCAGGTAAACTGAAATAGTCACCCACGGTCTTCTTTGCTCTGCGGCTACAATGTCATCACTTTGGAATTTGACTCTTCTGAAAGCCAGCAGGTGAAAAAGAAAAGAGTTTTAAAAAGGGGGGGGGGGAGAGTGGGAAAAGCTCAGTTTAAGTCAGTTTTAAGCAAGAATTTCTTGAAGCAGGCCAACTTAAGCAAGTTCAGCTTAAACAGCAGCCGCAGAGATGTCCAACAAGCTGGCAACTGATAGGTAGACACTCAAGCCTCTGTGTCTCAATGAGGACACAGATAGTATTCACACATTCACTGAGAACTTGCCCTAAGTGAACATGTGGCCAGGGCTGACTCCAGGAAGAGCCCCTCCTGGTTCCACTCTCTAAGCCAGAAACAGCTGCACATGTTTGAAAGAATGCCGTAGCCCCAACACTCTGACCCCCATGTACTTCACCTTCAAGCTTTCCCCAGAAGCCAGTGAGGATGTAGAGAGGAGTGCCCAGAAGCGCCACTGTGCTCAGAAACCATGTGTACTTTGGAATTTGGATAGAGATGAAGCTAATGGAGTTGTATTGGGTTTCTAAGTCAAGCCTTTTGCTAGAGTCGGCTGTTAAAGCTCCATTATTCTGTCTTAGGCAAGAGACATAGTCACCACTCTCCTTGAGGACAAAAAGAAGTGAAAAGAGTGGGACACTTTAAGGACCAGAGAATGCTGTCACTTTCATACTAGAAAGTTCAAGGAAGACAGCAGGGAGAGAACAGTCAATCAGCACCCTTGAGGGCCTGAGAAAATGGAGTTCTGGCGACTTAGCAATGACCGGGACAGTCACTGTAACTTATCCACCACTTAAGGTGAGAAAATTTATCCACCACTAACTACTATACAAATATGTATTATGAAAAATACATATACAAATATATACTTATATATAATATAATACACAATATATTATGTTATGCATGTTATGTGCTAAAATTTTGTTTGTATATCATAAATATATAAACATTATATGTTATATAAATGTTTTATTATATATTAAATAATGTTGTATGTAATATATAATGTTTATGATATATGTAATATATCTATATTTTATATTATATATAATTGTAAATTTAATGTACATTAAGTTATGAATTTTATATTTATATATTGTATATTATATGTCATTCTGTTTATATTATATGTTAGCACAGAGTTTGCAAATACAGTCACAATCCAAGATAGTAGAGTCAACATGAAGCAGTCACTCCATGTTGGAGCTTTTGACCTCCTCATCAGCAAACTGAGGGTGACTTGTGCCCTTTCAAAGATTTCCCAGATGATGTGGTCAAGCAAGGCCAGTCAGGAGTGGGGGTTATTAAGGGACATGAGAGGCCAGTCATGGGGGATGCAGGACTATAGACAGAGAAAGGGCAGGCCTCAGGACAGGATTTCCTTCAGCAGGAACCAGAAGTTGGTGGGCCTCTGTGGGAGTCCGGAAGGAGATGTCTGCCTGGTGATGCCGGAACAAAGCCAGCAAGTCACTTACTCCCTCAATAGGAAGCTTCTTTCAGAGCTAGGAAATGGCCCTGGGATTCAAACAGTCCAACCAGACAGCCTGGGATTTGTCCTCGGACCTCTAACAGAAAGCTAAGACCTAGAAAGTATACTCAGCCGGATATCAACATAAGCTAGAAGATCCAGACTATTGGAAAGATCAACAGAGGAGGAGTTAGTTAGCTCAGCTACCTCAGGTATGGATCAGGTTTCTAAACACTAGGTTACAACTTCATTTAGGACATTCAGTGAGCCCAGGACACACAGCATCCTCAGCAGGATAGAGACTCCAAATAAATTATAATATAAACATAACATGCAACAGAAATAGGAGATCAACTTTGATTTAACTGGCAATGAGCTACTGAGAGAATGTCACTGTCCAGCCAACCAGCTGTACAACGTGCTGCCCTAGAGAGAAATGGTCCTACCCTCCCAAGCTGACTCCAAGTTCATCAGTAGTACCACATGTCAGACAGGGACCCAGCCAACAAGACTCCACAAGCAAAGACACAAGTGCCCCTCTGCAGATGTTATGAAGATCCCTATGGATTGGCCAGAATTAGAGAAAGGGCAGAAATAAAGGGTTTTTTTGTTCTTAATTTAAGGTGAAAAATGTTAACATACTGCTTTGGAAAATAAAAATAAGACAATAAATCCCAATTTCATTACTATCACAATTATTAAGGCTAAAGTTCTAGACATTAAGTGTACCTGAAAGTTGCTGAATGAAATGTGAACTATGACCTCTCATTTACAGCTCAGTTCCATGCCTGTGTAATTATGCACCACACTACAGACTTTTCTCAGAATCTAGAAGGAAGGCAGTCTCTGATCACCATATTATTTTTTTTATACATGTGTGGAATGTAACTACATCATATCCAGTCTCCATTTGCCTTTCTTCTCCACCCCCATTCTTCTCCTACTGTAACAATGGAACTATCAAACAGCCCTGAGTGCCACTCTGGACATATTCCAGAAGGTAAGTCAGCACACAGCAGAGACACCCGCACACCATCTTCATTGTGGCAGTAAAGAAACAGGATCAGCTGGGCGGTGGTGGCACACGCCTTTAATCCCAGCACTTGGGAGGCAGAGGCAGGTGGATTTCTGGGTTCAAGGCCACCCTGGTCTACAGAGTGAGTTCCAGGACAACCAGGGCTACACAGAGAAACCCTGTCTCGAAAAACAAAAACAAAAGAAGAAGAAGAAACAGTACTAGTCCAGGTTCCCATTAACATGGATAAAACAAAACAGAAAACAGTGGTATACATTACAAATGGAGCACTAAAGAACAAAATCACTCTTTTTTTTTTTTTTTTTTTTTCAGGATAGAACTGGAAGTCAATGCATTGAGTAAAGTACACCCACACTCCGGAAAACTGCCCATTTTCTTTCTCTCCTGTACTGAGATTATATTTTAGAGCTAAAGAGCCTTAAGTCAGAAAATAAACATCGTAGATTGGGTGTCCTGCTTCTAATTTACACTGTTCCAGGCTTACAGACCCCTGAGCCTCACCTCTACAGTTCTGCTAGCTTGAAGCACACCACAGTAACCACTGAATAGGCAGATGAGCATGAAGCCCAGACCACCATCCCGACTGAGAACAGAGTCCGGCTCTGCAGACCCGCTGCTTGAGGGCCCTTCACCCATGGAAGCAGGAAGCTGGCAAGGTGCTCCACGGCTGCCAATTGGATTTGCAGTACTTACAGCCCAACAGTGCACACATTGCCCCTGAAGATGCCCTCCTGGCTGCCAATGACTACACCTCAACAGTGCACACATTGCCAATGGAGATGCCTTCCTGGCTGCCCGTCTGGCCATACTGCCACTCCTCCGACCTGACCATGGTCTGTTTCTCTCTTCTCATAATAGAGTCTCAATGGACCACCACACTTTGCTGCGTTTAAAAACTAGAGTGAACCTGCAGCTAAGTTCATGAACATCCCAACATCCCTAAGACTAGGGCAAAGCCACCACCCTAAAGATGAACAATCAGAAAGGCAGCATCCATATTTCCTTCTGAAACAGATTCCTAGTAGAATAGGAAAACAGTGTATGTTCTTTCTTTGTACTTAAAGGAAAATACAAAAGATTACCTCAATAAGACTGTGGGCACAAGGTGACCAGCATAGCTTAAAAATGCTACATAGGAACTAAAAATAATAGAAGCTAAAACTGCTGGCAAGCAGGAAGAAAAGAGAATTAAGTTGAAAACATGCTTCCAGAATTCAGCTCCTATCTTTCCAAAAGACCAAACAATCGGCCCCTGGACACTGTTCTATAAAGAAAAGAGGGAAAAAATAGTAGAAGACACAACTGAAGAATGCTTTTAGAAGACTAAAACTGAAAGTTTCCTTCATGGATCCAAACAAAATAATGGGGAATTTAAAAGCATATGTTTATATCCACAGATAATCTGTACTGAGAAAGACATCTCTCTACCATTTTTAGAGTTATCTGTAGTGATACCAAAATAGAAACATGGGCGGCCTGGTGGTGGTGGGGTACTTTAATTATAAGAATGTCACAAGAACTCACTCAAGTCAGGTCCAGCAAAGGAATCAAGAAATTACTTGTAAGAACCACCTGAATGCGGTGCTCTTTTCTGAGCTGTGAATAGGGGTCAGGAAACCATTTCCGCTGATGTTTTGCCTTCTGAAATTATTAAATTATACAGATGATCTAATTTTCCCTGAGGCAAGTCACATAAATTAATTTATTTTTAAAAAGTCTGTTGCAGTGACTAAAATTTAAAATTTGTTTTAAAAATACTAATGCCTATTTTACAGGATATAAATTATATAATTGCCGTGTAATTTTAGACAACATCCTGATGTGTTATAAGTTTTTACAATTTATGATGGGGGGTATCTTAGTTAAAACAACTGAGATTATCAAAACTACATAAAAAGTATCAAAATTAAGAGATATGATGCCTCACAGTCAACTAGGCAAACACTACAGCACTGAAATCAATGCTACGAAGACTCGTGATAAAATCTAACACAGACACAGACAGATCCCTGGAAGAGTACACATCAAACTGTCAATGTGGCTGAGAACTCATGATGAGATTAAGCATAGGGCTTCCAATTTGATTGGCTTACTCTTGTTCTAATTTATACAATATTGGTACAAAATACAACATATATAATGCATATTATATATATTGAAGGCTTATCTACCAAAGTACAATGAACTAAGGGAAAGGGACACGAAAGCATTCACCTCTTGACAACCAATGATGCCCTGGTTCCAGATGCCCAGATCCATAGATGCTCGAGGGCTTTATATAAAACAGCACAGCCTTTGACCATTTGCATATAGTCCCCACATCCTCCCAGATACTTTCAATCATCTCTGGATTATGTGTAATACCTAATATAACACAAACACTATGGGTGTAGTGGCTATGCTTTCTTTTGCAGGGAATGATGCCAAGAAAAAGCTCTGCATATATTCAAAACAGATACAGTTCTTCCTTTAAACACTGAGGATAGCTGTATTTACAAACATCACGTGATAGGAGACCAGGGACAAGCCACTCCCCCAAAATACAGGAATAAACTGTAGCACCAGTTCTGTGTCTGGGCCACAGGCATTTTGCCCATTTGGTGGGTAATATATGCTACTGGCTTCTTACTGGCTGAGGCCGACTGGCTTAAGTCAGTCTGTAATGATCTTGATTGACACAAAATATTAAGTAGGAAAGGCAGGACACAGCATAGATAAGTAGTGTAGAGCTATGAAGAGTCAGCCATGTTAAATACATGCAATGCATTTCATCTAATACAGGATGTCATGTTTAATATGCATTTTTAAGAATTTCAGTACAAGTGTCACGTTTCCTTATAGAGAACTACAGTCATTAATTGAGTTCTAAAATTATTTTTTACATGGATTTTTCATGTACCACACAGACCTTTCCATGTCTTTCCCTTCACATAACAGCTTTTTATGGCAGTTCATAGTGAAATCGTTGTGAAATCAACTATTTTGTACCATATAAACTGAAATGACATCAATATGAACCACTGTGACCGAGATCACAGATGTGCAGGCATAGAATCTGTCAGGGCAGGGTGAGCCAGGATATAGTTTCAAAAATAAAAGGAGGAGACTACACCTTAGAAATGATGGTAGAGTAATCTTGCAGTACAACGACCATATGACCTGAGGTTGTGAGTTATTTTCTGGATACTACTTGCCATTTTCTTGTGTTTTAATCAGCATACATTTAGAAAGGTTTTCATATGTGAATGCTTGGGTCATTTAAATATCTTGTCTCTCAACAAAGTAATCATAGGAGGCAGAGGGAGGGAGGGAACTGGGTAGAAGAGGGGAGAGACGAACAGGGTTGGAGTAGAGACCAAAGGAATGGCCGACCAATAACCAGCCCAACTCCAAACGCATCTCATGGGCAAGCACCAATCCCTGATGCTATTAAGGATACTCTGTTATGCTTGCAGACAGGAGCCTAGCATAACTGTCCTTTGAGAGGCTCTACCCAGCAGCCAACTGAAACAGATGTAGAAACCCACAGCCAAACAATTGGATAGTGGTCGGGGACTCTTACGGAGGAGTTGGAGGAAGAATTAAAGACCCTTAAATAGATGGGAACCCCACAGGAAGACCAACAGAGTCAACAAACCTGGACCCCTGGGAGCTCGCAGAGTCTGAACCACCCCACCAAGCAAAGAGCATACATGGGCTGAACAGAGGCCCTGGCACACATGTAGCAGACATGCAGCTCAGTCTTCATGGCTGGCTTGTCTGCCCTCAGTGGGAAAGGATGCACCGAATCTGGCAGATACTTGATGTGCCAGGGTGGGGGGATAACCATGGGGGCCCACCCTCTCAGAGGAGAAGGGGAGGGACTCTGTGAGAGAGGGAGCAGGAGGGGGAACAGCAGCAGCATTTCAGATGTAACAAACAAATATTAATAAATAAATTAATAATAAAATAACTTGTTCCTCAGACAAGTATATTAGCTCTTCTCCTATTCTGTCCTGCCCAGGATGTCTGTGTTCAGATAGCTACAGCAGGGGGATGACAAGTATAAGATTCTGTGATTTTTATAACATGATTCATTTGGGGGATTTGTCTGTTTGGGGGGAAAGAGAAAGCAGGGTGTAATCAGTGCAGGGAAGAGGGAGAAACCAGGCGTGCAGCAGCAGTGAGGCTGGGGAATCTTTCGAAGTTCAGTCTTGGGACCATTTTTTCTTTCTCAAGACAGGGTTTCTCTGTGTAGTCCTGGCTGTCCTGGAACTCACTCTATAGACCAGGCTGGCCTCGAATTCAGAAATCCGCCTGCCTCTGCCTCCCAAGTGCTGGGATTAAAGGCGTGCGCCACCACTGCCCAGTGGGACCATTTTTTTTTTTTAATCCTTAATTATGGCAGGGACCAGGGGATATTTTGTAACCTGCAAGTCACAATCTAAAGAGAAAACTGCAGATCCTAGAGTAACTCAGAAGGCAGCTTTTTTTTAATTATTCAGAAATCTTATTATTCTGTCTTCTTTAGGAGAATACAGTGGT
>JADRCD010214845.1:0-17610 GCA_019843815.1 Montemys delectorum | reverse complement strand
GTGTGTGTGTGTGTGTGTGTGTGTGTGTGTGTGTGTGTGTGTGTGTGAAGCTGTGTGCAGCAGCTGTGGGGGCCAGAGGAGGGCATCAGATCTCCTGAAGCTGGAGTTACTGCTGGTCATTAGCCATTAGCATAGTGCTGGAAACTGAACTCAGCTTTTGAGCCATCTTTCCAGCTGCTGGTTAAAGTACTAACAATATAGTTCTGTAAGCTATAAGCCTGGAGTGAAATAGAACAACATATACAAAGGATCTCTTATTGTTTCTGACAACTGCATGTGAATTCATAATTGCCTCAATAAAAATTCCAATTTAATCATTCTGTGTTGCAGAAAAGCTTTGTTCTTTGGGAATGAATTTGAGAGGCTGGAGAGAAGGCTCAGCATTTGCTGCTCCTCAAGGAGTCCTAGGTTTAACTCCTTATACCAACAGGGGGGCTCACAAGCAAGAGACCCAAGCTCCCCTTATGACCTCTGTGGGCATGAAGCACATGTGGTACACAGATACATATGCAAGCAAAAGATTCATACATAAACTAATTTTTAAAAAAAGACTGAACTTGACTTTTTGAAATAGCAAAAGACTCCCAAATCCACTGAGGCAGTAATATGTATAAACTAAGTAAGGAATGTTCTTTTATGAGCAAAACCAAACTAGGCTAAATCATGAAATGGTTTCTCCTATGAAGTTCCTTAATTTAAGATTTTGAGATCCCAGAGAACACTTAACATTCTTTTGGTTGAAAATCCCCTTAAGAGACAGCAAGAAACCACAGAAGTGCTTCAAATGAGCCAAGACCTTACCTCAAGTTGTATTTCTACAACACTAATCCAAAGAGTACTGAGGAGACTGGAGAGAGGGGTCAGTGGGTCAGAGAGAAGAGCTAAAGGAACAGACTCATGGGCTATCCCCTGCTACTTGAGCATTTAGCCAGGTGTGTCTTCTTAGACATTAATACTACTGAGCACTCTGGAGAGACAGCCACACCTCCTCTCAGGCTCTCATCTGTATCTTGGACTCCAGCTGTGGCTGTGCAGGACAAGCCTCTTGCTTCTTAACCCCACCATATCATCACCACAGGGATCCATGAGTACTTTCCTTCACTCATAAAAGCTAAGAAATTCCTTAAATGGAACTGCTAATGATATACCCATTTCTAGACCAAAAGACAAGTGGACAAAGAATGAATGCTGGAGATATTCTAGAGCAATGTTTTGATGTTTAGAAAAGACAGGCCAGCAAAGATCTGAAGCACTGAGATTTAGCCTTGGAAATATGACTGCTTTTGAAATGTTTAGTTGAACAGTTACATAGTACTGCTGTGTGTTAGACCAGATAATAAAACAAGCATAAAGTCCCCTCTCTTTCAGTATTGTTTCACTTATTTGAAAGGAAGGATATGCACACATGAAAGAGGTTAAATAATGATCTATGGGAATAGACAAACATTGAAAACAATACAAACACTCAATTGCTGGACAAATATTTATTGAGTGCCAGTTACATAGTAGACAGATGCTGTGGTGGGTCCTGCTCTAGAGGAAATGCCAGCTGTGTGAGAGAGAGGAAAGATGGAGTCCCTGTGTGCTTGTGGAGTCAGGAAGAACATAAGAGCAGACACACACACAACGGTCCATCAGCAGGGGAGGTGCCAAGCATGGTCTCCAAAGAACAGAAAGCCTGAGTTGCATTTAAGGAATGTGGTGGCCTTTATGTAGGGCCATGCCTAGATAGGAAGGCTTGAGAAATGAGGGTAACAAAATTTGTGCTTCTCAAAATGACTGGCTCGGTGAAGTGAGGAAAGAGAAGGAAGACAGAAGTTGCTACTGGCCTTCGGCACCCTGGCACCAAGGACGTTAAGCGTCTTCTGATTCCAGATCAGGGCACCAGCAGCAGCTGCCCCACCTCCAGGGCTGACTCTGAGCCCTAAGGAGAACTGCCTAGGTACTGTTAGATGTGCCAAGAGGACCAACAGAGGGAGACACTGCGGACATAAGAAGGAGACACCACCTCTTGGAAGTATGAAGGAAGACCTATGTGCTGAGCTAGAGAGACCTCCATAGCCCACAAGACATACGTGTATGAGAAAAATGCGAGAAAGACTGCCCAAACTCCATTATGTCCAAGGTGGTATCATACAAGAGCATGGAGAGCAGGCTAGTGGGGGGGGGGGTTAGGATAACAGAACTGACAAAAATTGTGTTTTAAAAGGAACACTATGGTGGCTGGGGTTAGATGGACTAAAAGAAAAAGTCAGGGCAGCAAGGAAAGAGACATTGGTGTCCTAAGGGAGGGACACTGCTGTCCCTCAAGAGGACACTGCCGTCCCTTGGGAGGACACTGCTGTCCCTCAGGTAGATGAGTTGAATACTGAATGACAACAATGACCCTCAGGAGACACGGTGTGTATGGTAGGCTACTGGCCAAGGCGCAGATGCAGAGAGCAAACGCAACAGACATTAAGATGGACGTCCACCTCTAACCCCGTGTTCCTGGAGCCTACAGAAAAACCATTCCCTACCCTAACAATTAATTTTGGAATTCAAGATTAAAACAACAACAACAAAGTGTTTTCTCTTTCCATTGACTATAAGAATGCTCAATGAGGCACAAAGAAAATGTCAGCTAAAGAGGCATTCTTTTTTAATCAGCCTGAAGGGTTTGGTGTGCAGTGCAATGGTGGAAGGACGAGGGAACTCGCACAGGATTGATCTGCAGCACTGAAAAATAATCCTGAGTATTAGAATATCATAGAAAAATATAAAACCCTGTCCTTGAGACATTTAGGGACAAAACAGACACATGTATGGTTAACAAAGGTCTCGAGGTAGTTCTGACATTCCAGAAAGTACAGTTAACCACATAATTATACCCTTCATGTGTTCTCCAGGGATGTAGTACATAATTTCCTGTTTTCAAAAAAGATCTACTACATAAAACTCATATTTTGCTTTACTTAGATATTACTAACTCACTTTAAGTCGAATAGAAAAGCAGTATTCTTCCTACGTGACACTTCAAAACTATTGCTTAAAAATGTGCAACCTGCATGGACTCCATTAGGATGAATGGCTTTATTGTATGTCATGGAAGTACTTTGTTGGTATTCCACTCCAAGGGAAACCAAAGAAAAAGGCTTTGTCTCTCCAGGCAGTCTTGATGTGGACAAGTGGGTGAGTCTTAACATTGGATACGCTCCAAAACACGCACTGCCTATAATGAGGCAGGTGAAACTTGGAGTTTTCCCCTCTTCCTGCCCTCAACTCATACTAAGACCTCAGACCCAAATGCCCCTGCCTCAGCTCATGCTTTCTGTGGCTCAAATGTCATCATGTTTTCTAGAGCAACACTGGGCTCCTATATTGAGGCTCTAGATTTGGTCCCCAGAGTAGGGAGAGAACAGAGGAGGGGAGGAAACAAGAGGAGAAACAGGACCTAAATGCTGAGCTCTACAGAGCCTAAGGGAACAGGCATCAAACCAGGCAGATTTCCATATGCCATGAACTGAACTAAGTCTGTAGTCTAGAAAATGCAGCCAAAAACATTAACAGGGTGTGCAGATGCATGCACAACAGATTTCCAGTCAGTGCCTGAATGGTTTCTTCTCAAGTCCCAGTATTAGCCCTGTTTATGTTCATCTCAGTCCCCTCTCAGAACACACATCCATACATGTACACACAAAGGCATGTTTTTCCTTATCCAGTCTCCCAGTTGCTATGTATTATCTTTATTTATGGATATGAATGCTTACCTGTGTATACTGTATATATACCATGTGTGTGCTCAGAGCCGTCAGAGACCAGAAGAGGGTGTCAGATGCCCAGGAACTGTAGTTGCAGACAATTGTCAGCTTCCATGTAGGAACTGAGAACTGAATCTATGCCCTCTGCAAGAGCAGGGAGCTCTCTCAACCACTGAGCCGACTCCCCAGCCGTTAAGTTCCCATTCTTTACTCAATGATTGTCAAGTGGGTGACATGATCAAAGTTAATAAGGTAACAGATTCTCGTGAGGATAGTCTTGGTTTCTCTATACCAGCAAACTATCACCCAAAAGGGAGTCTGGAAAAAAAGATGCAGCTTAGTCAAGAGACAATCTGGCCAGGCCTCTTGACTAAATTACAGAAAACATACAATTTCCTGAGGATATGCACGTGTGTGTGTGTGTGTGTGTGTGTGTGTGTGTGTGTGTGTAGAGAGAAAGAGAGAGAGACAGAGAGAGACAGAGAGACAGAGAGAGAGACAGAGAGAGGTGGAAAGAGAGGTGAACTCATATGCCTCTGTATATACCACAAGCTTAGCTAGTTATATGTCCTATAAATTTAGATTGCAAGTTTGCAAAAGAAATGTCATTGTCTCTGAGAGCTCATCTAGCACTCAGTAAAACACAAATGTGACCAGCACTTCCCAAGATGCCTAGTAAAATTCAGACCGAGTGACTGATTTATTGATCCACAAACAATAGCACCAATCCCAGAAGACAGCCATTGTCTGCTTCTCTACTGTGAAGCCATGCTGGGCTGTATCCAAATAGTTCATCTTTATCTTTGTAACTATGTTAAAAGAATAAAACCTAAATTTTAAAACAATGATTCCATCTGTGTGATGCCACCACATTCTGGACAGAGACACAGACATCAATTTTTACCGTGAAAGCAACACCTTCATGAACTGCTCTGAGATTTGGCCTCTACAGGGGTACAGGGGTGGGGTGGGGTGCTTCCTTTTTACCTCTGCACTCACACCCACACCCACACCCTACTGTGCCTTCAGGGACACTTCCCCATGTGGGTCCCCTTTGATCCTAGTTGCTGGAAGGTACTTCCTCCTTCCCTCCTCCCTGCCTTCACCTAAAAATCCTAGGATGCAGGGGAAGCAAAGTCAAGATTTTCCTGGAAGAGGTCCTGAGTAGCTAAGGCCATGATTTTGAGAACGTTAAAAAAAAATAAAATAAAAAATAAAAATAAAAATAAAATAAAATTAAAAAAAAGGCACTGCTTGCTAGCAGAGAACCCAGAGGAGATGTTAAGATGCCAGAAAATAACTGAGACTACACATCTAAATGAAAAGGGACATCGCCCTGCAGATGAAGCTCACGGGGTGACCTAGAGGAACTTGATTATTGGTTTTTATGGCTCTCCTTTCTGTATATTATAGTCTAAATACCCTCAGGATCTTCCTGGTCAGTGCATTAATAAACTATTTCAAGAATTACTTTAACTGAGTAATTGAACTCTTCAAAATTGTAAGGGAATTCTCCAAAAGCCATAAGCACTCAACAGGAGAGAGACAGAGAGAGACAGAGACAGAGAGAGAGAGAGAGAGAGAGAGAGAGAGAGAGAGAGAGAGAGAGAATGGATTTTACCACTAAAGAATCTTTTTCCTGAAGACCTGTGCTGATTTCAAAAGCCCAAAAGATCAGTTTTCTAACAGGCTCTAAGGAAGGAGGCAAAACCTTGCCTCGTGTGAGACTGGGAATAAAAACTGAGAGTCCTGAATGGGGCAGGACTTACAGAGTGACACCTTTGGTCAGATAATAAGAGAAAAATATGGCAGTGAGCTAGCTAATCGGAAAGAAAGGAACGATTTTCCCAGCCTGAGGTCTTCATCTGACAGAGGGAGGATCCCCTCAGATGCTTTAAATGGGAAATGAATATGCAAAATGTCCTACACTACACAAGTGACACCAGCTCAGAATTCTAAGATACCCACAGTTATCATCTCATTTGACATCAGCTCACAATTTAAAATTATAAAGTATTCAACAGAAATCTTCATTTCCAAACGATAACACCAGTCAGTCCTTTCCAAACGTCAAATAATAGATTAACCAATCAGCCTATAAACCAATAGATTTAAATAAAGGTGCTTTGAAAACACTTTTTAAAATGAAGTGGATGTCACCCAGAAAGATGAGGCTCAGATGACTAGGCCACAAAGAGGACTTCAGAAAAAAAGACATTGTTTACATCTCCATTTAATTAGTTAATAGAATGATGGAAAGTCAATTAGTATATACTGGATTTTGAATCTTAGGAAATGATCCAAAAAAGAAAAATGTAAGAGACAGAGATCCATTAGGAAAAACAAAATATAGAATAAGCCCAGAATACTTTTTATTAGATGTCCCAGACTGAGAGAGTGGGTAATATGAAAAAGAAATAACTAGGGTTGTCTTTTATAATTTCTATGAATTGACAAATGGCAATTTCTCAGATTTTCAAACTATATTAGCACCACAAACACATCAAAACAAAGAAACCTTGGGCAATTTGCATGTGATTTTATCTTAGTAAATAATATTTTGGATAAGAAAAATATAGAAATGGACGTGGTGTCCCTCACCCAATCCCTGAACTTGGGAGATAGAGGCAGGAGGATTGGGAGTTTGAGGCTAGCCCATATCTTGAGACTAATACACAAAGGAAAAAATAGAGAAACATCAAAACTATCAATGCTTGTCCTTGACAGTGTGGACTTGCAGGGGGGGACACAAACACTACAAGCCGTTTAAAAGTATCTCTATTGCTTGATTTGTGATGGCCACATATTTTACCTGTAAATATTTTTGAAATGTTAATTATACAGTTCCTAATTTCAAATTTAAATTGCAAAATGAAGAGTAACGTAACTATATATTTAATATGTACTTTATATTTAATTTGGTATTTAGCATGTTTTAAAATTTTTAACTCTTAAATCTTTTAATCTACACTTTTTAAGAGAAACTAAACCACCACAAAACGAAAAATAAATTACGAACCTTGACTGCACTTTGTAAGCTGCATGCTTTAAGACTTTCAAATCCTTGCCTGTAAAAATGGCATCAAGGCATCTATTTTACAAAGCTGTACAAACAACCAAAGTAGCTACTGCTAGCGAAGCTGCCCGTGGCAGTGCAGCACGCAGGCAGACTCCTCCCCTACTTTCATATGCTTTCCTCTGAAATTACTCTAGACTTTTCCTCAAAGCCTTCCAACACCTCAAAGGCCTTCTCTACCTCCTGGGGAGGAGGCCTTGTTTCCTCTTCTCTGGGGGAGAGAACTGTTCCTTTGATTAATCCTGTCACATCAAACATTGCTAACTGATTAGATCCAAACTGGACCTCTTTTACTAAAACCGTTAGTTTTATTAAGTGTACCAACAGGCTAAGGAACTAGACCTCGTGGGCTGGTAATCCTAGCCTGCTGCTGACTCCTTTCTCCCACATCACCCCCCCCATCCCCTGCATCCTAGCCTCCACATCCCCTCATCCCCCACACTCCTCTGCATCCGCATTTCCCCCCTCGTCCCCCACATCCCCGCCCCGAGGGTCCCCTGCATCCCCTACACTCCCCTTTGCTACTTCTTCATACTTACTGCTAATCTGGCGCTCCATGCACCATTCCCACCACCTCCACCTCTGTTCCAAGAGCCTGCTAATCGATTACAAAGGGCACGTGTAACTCCCACCTCTGATCCATCCTGAAAACTAATGCCAAGTTCAACACTCAGCACTCAAAGTCATTGTTTCAGCCCTTTACTCCTGGAGTGAAAATTGACCCCCAGGTCACCACTGGCCACATAAATCCTCTCTTGGACCAAGACTAGCTTTCCACGTGTCCCCATCCATGGTCTACAAAGTTCATCCCACTCCAACCTACCACCTCCGTGAGTTTCTCCTTGCCGAGTCTGACACTGTGGTAGGTGACATTAGAAGTTGAATCTTGGCTCAACCACCCACTCACTATAACCTTGAGCTCCCGTACCTGCTTCACAGTACCTGCTGCAAGGATCAAAGGGAAACCAGGAGGCCAGACACCTGAAGAAGTACTGACACTCGGAAGGTACGCAGCAAATCCCGGGGCCCTTGCTTTCTCTCTTCATCTTTCCAAGGACAGCATCCCTCATTTATCCTACAGGTTCGCCCTTAACGCTCACAGCTCTGTTTGCTAATTGTTCCTCTCATCTTCCAACTGCATTCTTCCTCTAGGATCCTTTACTGTTCTCTGTACCTGGGCTTAAGAGAACAAGTCTCATCATTAGACTCTTCGACAAAGACTAGCAGACAATGGTGATTGTTCGGAAAACATCAAGAGTCTTCAACAATATCTGGGCATCTGCTAGAGATCGGGATCTTTTATGTTATGTTATACCACCGAGCAAGAGATGGTAACTCCCAGCATTTCTAAGGTTGGCAATGTATTGCTAGGCAATAAATAATACCTAAAAAGGGAATGTTATAGCATGTTTGAAGGTGGCAGAAGGGCATAAAAGGCGAGGGAGATGGGCAGAAATGGAAGTAGTTGCGATTCTAAGTACAACTGTTGAGGAAGGCTAGCAGGGGAAACCTGTGCAGAGTTGGCAGAGCTCTGGAATGCCTGAGGCAGCGTGAGCATGCGCACAGACCTGCAGCAGTGTGAGCATATGCGCAGAATGCGAGGAGCCCAGACACCTGAAGCAGAGGGACAGAAAGCGAGCAATGAGCGGCGAGGACAGTGAAGAGTGGAGGGGCTAATCCCAAAAGGCCTCGTGGGTCATCCTGAAGCCCGGGGCTTCCTTTGGAGCCTGAGGAGCCATCTACAGTTTGGAGTTGAGGAATGACATGAGTTGACATAGGTATACTAACAAGGTGTGTATATACTAACATACTATGCAGTAGCATACTGAGAGGGGTCAAAGGTCAAAGCAAGGGACTTGCTGGAGGCCATTACTGAGACTCAATCCAGAGGTGAGAAGGGCCTGTTTCAATAAAGTAGTGAGTAGTGGGATTTGGCTATATGCTGCAGACAAATGCTGGTAAGATGTCCTGACAAAATGGGAGAGAAATTAGAGGGGGAAAGGGAGACAGCTGTCTCTCCAAGCCTGAAGTGTGAGGAAAGCATGAAGCAACCACGAGTAGACATGGCATGGGTGGCACGGAGCTGGGTGAGGAAGCCAGGAGCTCGGGTACAGATGCTACCAGTCTGAGAGCCGTGCACACATGAAGACATCCCAGAGACACACATTCAGCACCTTACCCATGAGCCTCTCTTGTGGCTAAGTCTTTTTGATTGAACCCTAGTAGAGAGATGAACAAGGCTAACCGAGAAACAGAATCTGTGCCCGCCCTACATTTCAAAGTCAAGAAGGGGAACAGGAAAGGTATCCACAGCCAAAGGAGATAGGAGCATCCAAAGCAGGGCTTTCAGAAACAAAAGCACAGCCACACTCTGACCACAGCAGACAAGATGTGCAGAAGCAACACAAGGAAGGGAAAGTACCTGGCCGTTTCACAAGAAAACTCCCCCAGCCAGCCTGCTCTCATCCAGTTCTCCAGTTAGAATTTGGCCCGCGGGTCTATTTTCCTTGGAAATCATGGTCATTTTAAAAAGAAAAATGAATTCAAATTTTCTAGAGGTCAAGAAGGAGAAGTTAAGGACAAACAGAGCAGCTCAAGTCAACCCTGACTCCCCGGGACTTTTGCCTCCTGACTGTTTCTCAGTATGCGACTGCTGCCTTGGGAGGCATGCCTTCCCCTGCCTACACACCGGCTTCCTGGAGAGTTAATGGGCGCCTGCGTACTAAACACCATAAAGGGACACTGAGACTGGATCGGTAAGGTGCAGAGGTTCAGAAACACCAGTTCTGTGGTTTATGCGGCCTGGTGGTAACACAGGCCTGTAATCTCAGCACTCATGAGACAGGAGGATTGTGACTTAAAGCCTTGCCTGGGCTTAATGGAAATACTCTGTCTTTGAGATTTTTAGAAACGTCAGGGGCATGATTCTATGGCCATATGCTCGTCTAGGGTGCACAGGCCGTGGGCTCAATCCCCAGCCCTGAAACACCAGATAATTGAATATTAAGATACCAGAAGTTATCTTGTACTGGCTTGTGGAGGCATCACAAGGCAGCATGAGAGACTCTTTTGAAGTATAATCAGGAAATGATCTCTTAAGATAAAAATGCAAAGTCAATCAAGTCAAAAAACCATCAAAAGTCCCTAAAGCTAAATGTAAAAGCTGTCCCCTAGGAAGGCTCCTCCCCATAGGTTAAATGTGCTGACCTGTGAACTCTAATTAGGCCAAACTCCTAGTCGTACAAGCTGGAAGCATGACAAACTGGGAGAGAAAACACGAACCTTTGTCCAAAAGCTGTAGAAGCAGGCACATTGTAAGGGCCATCCATGAAAAGAGCCTTGTTGAAGGCGGTTTTCACTCCCATTTTCTATGTGCTGTCCAACGTCATTCAAATGGTGACAATTAGCATTGGACTGAATAGGCCACTGTACAGATGTTGTTCATATTTCACAGAGATGGGTTCCCCGGCCCAATGGTACTGGACATCAATATTCAAGCAACCTTGCATTTCAATTAATTCCTGCATCAGAGCATGCCAAGGACCAGAAGAGCACACACATAGCCTAGAGAAGAAAATCCTCCGCTAACAAAGCAAGGTGTGCTGGGATTACTGTGCACCTGGGGATTTTACAAGCCTCTGCTTCTTATCTCAGGAAACAAAAGCAAAGGATGGTCACAAAATTATCAGACAAATGGAGCATAGAGAAGCCAGGCAGCAGCTGGAAAGGACACCACAGTTGGCCTGAGTCTGGATAGATGTTAATAAATTAATTTCAACAGCATTTCACCAGTGGTCCCACTGTGGATACTTGAGACAAGAGTCCACACATTCTCCAAGGTCAGGGAGTCTGAATCTCTCATCTACTAGTGATGCGTGAAAAACTCTGGATTTCCGTTTCTATGCTGAATGCCCACTGCCACTAATCTCTCACTGGTCTCCGCACTATTAGCCCCAGTTCACTCTGTAACCTCATGACTAAGATTCATATTCTGAAAATACTGTCCTTGGCTAACCATCTAGCCTGGTCCCCTTCTAAAACCTTCAGTGGCTCCCAACAATCTAGAGAGAGCAAAGACCTCCTTGCTTCACTGTATGAGAGAGAGAGAGAGAGAGAGAGAGAGACAGAGAGAGAGAGAGACAGAGAGAGAGAGAGAGAGAGAGAGAGAGAGAGAGAGAGAGCGCCCCTTCAGGGTCCCAGCCATGTTTTTCTTCTCCAGAGCAGACATGTGTGAATGCTGCTTTACCTGGCCTCTTTCCCTTCTCTTTGTTAGCAACTGGATCTTCCCTGTGGGAAATCCTCCATTGTGTATAACTTTGACAGGAAGTAGAATTCCATGAGCATTACAGAAGCCATGGGGTTTTTCTCTGCCCTATGCCTGCCTGAGTAAAGCAGGGAACTGGTACATTGTGAGCGTGCATAAGCAGGGTCTTCTCAAACAGCTAACTTAATTACCAAAGTTCACATATATTTTCTGCAGCCAGAAATTGTGGCTAAGTCCCTTTGTAGCTTCTAACTTCAATAACAAACCAGCCATCCACCTATGGTGACTAATTCAGTATCCCCTGAACACCACATATACACGGTCACCCCAGTGACATCTTCCTGGAACCCTGAGAAGACAAGCCTGAGTCAGACATGCCAATGCTCACTCAGAGGCAGGGTATGTATGAGCAGTGGGGTAGTGCAGAGAGACTGGATGGGATACTCCATCTCAACAGACTGATGCAAGCTAGACATGCTAAAGGAAAAGACAGAGGTGGGCCAAAAGAGCTACATCACCCATCACACATACTAAGGACAGGAGCATGACTGTAAATGGGATTTAAGATCCCGCCCATGAAGCTGTATACAAAATATAAGAGAAAGGGCTGAGAGACTAGAGATGTAAGCAAGGCCCATTCAAAGGGCACCTCAGACACTGTGAACATCCTGAAGTCAAAGAGAAGTTCTGACGAAATCTAACATTAGATCTCCAAAATTATGAGAGACTTCAATTATACTTTCCATAATTAACTTTTCGAAATTCCTAGTATCTGGTCTTAACACATGCTTAATATTTCACTCACCTCCATAAAAATATGATGACTATTATTAAATCAAGGCACGTGGCTTCTGTAAACCCAATCAGGAATATCTTAATTTGTAGATAAGATCTATCCCATCATATTCCTAAGTGGGAAGTAGAGACAGCTGCAGTTCATCAACGTCAATGGTTCTCAACCTTCCTAATGCTGCAAGCCTTTAATACTTCATGTTGTGGTGACCCGCAACCATGAAATTGTTTTTGTTGCTACTTCATAACTGTAATTTTGCTACTGCTATGAGAGGTAATGTGTGTTTTCTGATGGTCTTAGGCAACTCCTAAGGTCATTTGACCCTTCTCCACCCCCTCCCCACCCATCCACCCCCACAAGGGGTCTCGACCCACAGGTTGAGAACAGCTGATCTAACTGATGTGCAGGAACTCATCCTCCTGAGATGAAGGCTCCTAGGTTCTGCCTTTGGACAAGTTAAGCTCATTAAGCCTTCATTTCCTTCTCTGTAAAATGGAGCTATTGATGGCAACAGCTACAAACCTGGGCCGGTAGTGAATCACAACTGTGGGCAGCCTCTGGGGTGTGCCACCTTGACGAATTGCTCTATTCCCCAAGAACCAGTTACTCTAACGTAGAAGGCAAGTCCCTTAGGCACCACTCCAAAATTGGTGCTGACCCCAAGAAACCGCCTGATCACTTGCGAACTCAGTTTCCCACCTGTAACATGGAGATGCCAACTATTCCTAGACATGGGAGATGCCATGGGGCCAATTTAAACTTTAATGGATTCTAGATGCACACAAATCCCATTACCAAGTGCTTATGTACTTATGAATGACCTTCTCAGAGACAGATTTCCGACACCACCTTTGAATTTCCAGTTCAACCACTTTCCTCATGTCCCTCATAAACCCACAAAGACTCTTTATTGCTCACCGTGCCTCTAAAATCCGTTTGCCTTCCAACCTTCTTACTGTGGCCCCACTCTGCCAGGCTCTATAATACTGTATTTTCCCATGCCCAAATATTTACAGTTTCAGCACCTGTCACCCTCACACTGCCTCCCTTCCCACTCTCATTCTATTCCCATGTTTTTCTCCCTCCTTCCCTCTCCCCTCCTCTCCTCCTCTTCCCCCTCCCTCTCCCCACCCCCCTCCATCAGCAGGTCCTAAAGCTCACTCACTTCCTCCCTGCAGGGAGCCCCTTCCAAGACCCCAGAGGTAAGCATTCTCTCTGAAGGGAAGACTCCAGAATCCCCAGCCCAGCTTTCAGGTGAGATTTCTGACTTGGCTGACATCTCGACTTCCTTCCTGCTACTGTTATCTCAAGTAGGTAATAAGTTGCCAGAGGGGGAAGATGGTATTGCCATTTATATCCCCGCCCCCCCCACCCCCGTCAGTTAAGTTCAGACGACACAGAGACACAGAGGAGCACTGGGGACCTTAGACCAATTTGCAGCCTCCTAACTTGTATCCTCAGCTCACCTCCAAAACCTTGCACATGCACGCATTCCACCAAAGGGGACCCTGCTGCGGGCAAGTCCTCAGGTCATCAGGGCAAGCGAGACAAAAGAATGGGTCGGCAGCAGTTGGAGGCTGCGCTTCACATGGTGATAGCATTAAATTCAGACTCAGGTTTCAATGTCCAGCCACAATGCTGTTGCTTTTTCCCTAGTAGGAACTGAAACACAAATTTAGATGAAGATGCACTTGACAGATTATAAAACAAGAAAAACGTTAGGAAAACGATAGAAGTCCCTCGGTAAGAACAGTACTCGATTCTCACACACACTTATTCGATCATTGAAAAACATTGGTTTTGAAAGATGTTTAATGGCATAAAGCCAAGTGACTACAGTTTTGCTCTGCATCAGGCTAGATATGCTAATATTGTATAAAGCAACAGCAGTAAGGGTAGCTTGGGGGAGAATGTCTAATACCCTCCATGATGTCTGCCAGCTTCCCCCAGAACACAATCCAACCACACGCAGAAGCTCCCTCCTGGTACCGCTGCCTCCCATCCACTCCTGCTCTCTGTGAGACCTGGAATCGCCTCTAAAAGTGTGGTGACCATTTACTCTCTACAGTCATCCAGAGCATGTTAATTCTCCCTTCTTAATCATAGAACTGTGAGTCCTAGTCACTAAATGAAACTTGACCCAGCTCGGAATTTAACCCAGCTTACCTCACTTCAGAGCTCACAAAGAGGCTACACCATCAAGAGCAGTTTTCATCTCTTAGTCCCAATCAAACTGTTAAATCAGACTACCAAAGACTCCATCTATGTCAACGGGCCAGGGTCGAACTCTTATTAGAAATCTGACCAATTCATTTTCACTCCCCTAAACATTTCAGAAGGGATGGCAGCTTTGTCCTTCAAAGCTACTTTGTCCCTTCTAAACCCATTGAATTTCTGCCAACCACTCGTTCCCATAACACCTTTCCACAGACAGACAAGCTTCCCATGGGGTCTACATGAGAAGTCTACACACATAAGACTGTCATAATACCAGAAACACAGCTCTCCACAGCTCTCCCAATGCTGCTGCGAGTGAACTGTCTACAGTTCTAAAACAAGTCAACACCCCAAGAAAGATGCCTACGAGGCCCACTTAACTCACAACCTCAGCCAGAGGCTTGCTCCCATCCGCCATGGTTAGTCGTGTTGTCCAGGAGAATGAGGGCTTCTCATTTGTAGAAAGCAACCCGATGAGAACATTACACTCATACTTCTCTCCACTCAGAGAGTCATGGACCAGGACACTCAACTTAGAGAGAAATGGGGCCTGTACTGAAGCCACCACAGAGGAAAAGGGTCCCCAAATCCACAGGCTGTCCCCACTTCCCCACACCACAGGGGGCCCAGGCATGTCTCTCAGTCTCATCACTGCCACCACTGTGTCAGCATCTCTTCTGTGATCCATTGAGCAGCAAAGGAACAGCTTTGTATCAACTTCTCAATATCCCAACTACTACTCCTCAGACAAATGCATACTCCCTCCTGGCAGTTCCCAGGTACTTCATCTGTTGTAACAAGTAGAAGCATTTCATAGAAACAACTAGCAAGAGCTCCTTATAAAGCCCTAAAAGGTCAAGGGGAAACAGTGTAACTAAATAAAATTACCTTCGAACCACAGACTGTTGGGTGGAGCGCACAGCTGACTTCACTTTACTCATTAGGACTCTGTCTTCAGGCGAATAGCTTGTTATTTCTGAGCTTTCAAGTCCCGGTTTTCACATGTTTCCAGGATGATAAAGTAAGAAGGTTAAACTATATTATGGCCATAGCATCCTAATCATAAAGGAGCCACAGTGAAAATGAGCCTGAGAGTTCTGGCTCCTTGCTATACCCTGCAGAGTGTGGTGGTGCCTGTGTGTCATCCCAGGAGGACTGTGAATTTGAGGCCACTTTAGGCTATACTGTGAGAGACTGACTGAAAAATTCCAAACAAGAAATGGAGGGAGGGAGAAAGGAATTCACCGTTATTCCCATCCACAGCCTCCCCACTCATTCTTCTCCATTACTTTCCTAACCCTGCCACTACTGCGTATATAATATCACATAGGCAATATTCTCAAGCAGGACCACATAACGGCTAAACGCTGGGGATTCAGCTCCATACATGGATGCTAACCCAGTCTGACAACTCATTAGCTTTTGACCGGGCAATCCACTTAGTATAAGCCTGTTCTATCACATGTAAAGTGGGGTTCAAAATCATGCCTATCGAATAAGGCAGTTGAAGGAGCAGGTGAGCAGCGTGCGCAGGGCTCTTAGCAAGAGTCTGGCACATGTGTGCTCATAGCGTTAGTGTGTTAATGATACTGGTTCGTATTACTCTCGTAATATTATTCGCCTGAGGTTGCCATGCCCTGATTTGAGGAGACACATCCCAAAAGCCACTAGTGGTAAGGGAGAGAGATGCTTCTGTTTGCAGGAGGGACTGAAAGTGGGTGAGAGGGGAAGGAACCCATTGCTGGAATGGTGAGCCGAGCTGCCATCTTGAGCAACCAGCCCTTGTCTGGCCCCTCACTCGCTCCTGCCTGTTCTGTAGAGGAAACTACCATGACATCTCTGGAACCAGCGCAGGCAAGCTACTACTTCAGCTACCTGACTGTGAGAGATGTGAGACAGATATGAGAGAGCACAAGAGCCTGTGACTTCTCTAACCGAATGTGTTTGGGAAATAGCCTTCCATGAAATCTAATGAAAAGCTGTGTTCATGCCATGTCTCATTCCAGAAATTGCAGATAACTTTTGCTCACCTATAGACTGCTGGTAATACTGTTTCGGATATAACATATCATCTATTCTATGCCACAGAGATTTATACTATTTCCTGGCAAGATCATTTTCCCCAAAACACTACACAAGAACTCTCAACACAAGGACCCCACTGAAACAGCCCTGCCTTGCTCTTTCACTGCTCACAGGCAGCTGCCATGAATGCAAGGCTCAAACTTCCAGGGAAATGCAGATGTTCTAAATGCAGGTCATTATACTTTTCAAAACATTATCTATAGAAACGGGGAACCTTCCATGACATCAGAATGTGACTGTTACAGGAAAGCACCCCTGAATGTATGTAAGTGGCAAGTTTAACAAGTAGAACAGAAAACATACACACACACACCTAAAACTGACTCTAGATACATACAGAGGAAAGGCCTGTAGCATTTGTCTGAGAATAGTGAAAACAGTTGAACTATTTTAGTGTTTATCTAAAATCTCTATGCAATTGCTTCATTCATTCGACTATCAAGTAATTAAAACATGGAAAATATTAGGCAAGAGTGTCTTGGTCCTTTTGGTTGACATGCTCAACCCACTGAGATTAACAGACCATGGAAGATAACTGTATGTGCAAGGCGTCTCACGCAACACCAAGCTTTGGATTAAATTGGGACAGATGGAAATAGGGACTGCCCAGAGGAGAGATGACGGTGACTCCAGCCTTACCCCTGATCTTGATTTCAACCTTCATTTTAGTGGCAGGATTCTTCCATTTTAGCTGGGTTGTAGTCAACTAGCTAAAGTTTCAGTGCCCCAGTATAGTAGCCACTCACCATAAAGACTATTGAGCACTTGGAATATGGCCAATCTTTTTCTATTTTTTTTTAAGATTTATTTATTTTATGTAAGTACACTGTCAGTGTCTTCAGACACACTAGAAGAGGGCATCAAATCCCATTACAGGTGGTTGTGAGCCACCATGTGGCGCTGGGAATTGAGAACTCAGGACCTCTGGAAGAGCAGAAGGTGCTCTTAATCACTGCACCATCTCTCCAGTCCAAATGTGGCCAGTCTTAGAAGTTAACATAGCTACGTTGTCCCAAATACGCTGATTATTTCCCTTTTCACCGTTTGAGTTTTAATGTCATTACTGGAAAACCTTAGACAGTAGGGGATTTATTGATTCTTTTTTGAGGTGAGGTCTCACTGTGTGTCGCAGCTGGTCTCAAACTCTTCAAGTCAGCCTTTACCTCAGCCCTCTGAAGAACCGAGATGACAGGGCATATGCCAACACACTGACGATTTGAAATTACGTACACAAGCCACATTATATTTGTTTAGACAGCAGTGAGCTAAAGACTACATCATACAGCCTACCCTGATGTTATCTGTAACAGTGATGAGCTCATAGCTGGCGGGATGTGAACAGACTACGTCCACTGCCTAACTCAAGCTACGCCCTCCTATCATCTTTCCCTGTTCTTGCTAGATGGATACAGATGTCCAGCTGAGCCAGCTGAAA
>JADRCD010214844.1:0-11392 GCA_019843815.1 Montemys delectorum | reverse complement strand
ATGTAAAGCCAGCCTGGGCTACATAAGGAGTTCCAGGTTACAGGAAGACCCAAGACTGGGGGTGGGAAGACTGACTAAGAGCAGCTGTGAGATGCACTGTGTGTCATCGGTGCCTTGGTGCCATGATTTTTTTTTTTTTTGTCATGATGTATTAACTTCATTTAACATGAAAGTAAATGAATTCACGCACCCAAAAGGGAGCATCAGTAGTCACCCCAGTCATCTCGGTCCTCCCAGCCCTGTTTCCATCTCCAGGGAATCCCTTCATAAGACATGCTAACATATGGAAGGGTGAGCCAGCGCAGACTCAAAGCAAACCAGGCAAGCGATAGGTGTAAAGACACCAACAAGAACCAGACTCACTTACACGCAAGGGAGGAGGACAGGGGATACACGCAATCTCTTACACTCAAAGGTAAAGTCTTGAAGAACATAAACAGGCCATGGTGGTTCTAAGAAAGGGGGAGAGTGGCCTGTTATATTCTAAACAGAGAGTACTAAGAACTTTTATATTTCTTGAAGACCTTTACTATGAATGTTCATCATGCCTCTATCCCCTGCTTCTAACACTAAAAAGCTAAAATCTGAAGTTTCTTCTCACCAGAACTGAATGAGCAGACCCGGACCAGAAGCTAAGCACCCACATGACAAGCAGCACCAACAAGCTACAGGTACACGTAAACACATGCCCGCACACACAGATGTATGCACACACGCACAAGCACACCTCCGATGGGACACTACCCAGACTTCTCTCAGAAGAGCACCTGGCAGAAAGGCACAGAAGAGAAGCTTCTTTTCCAAGGCCTTCAGAAGTTACCATTCTGTTCCGCCTTGAGGTCTCTAAACCAGGCTCTAACACACCGGTCACCCCAGAAGATTATCAAAGAATGACATTTTAGGAGAAGACAAGAGCCAAAGTAAAGGCGCAGAAGGCTTGCACACCCACTATTGCACCCTTAGTGGAATAAGCCAAGAGATACTGGGGAGTCTAAGGACTTTTAGACGCTCACACAAATGTTCCTACTGGTTACACACAGAAGCTAGGCTCTAACAGCTAATGACAATCCCACCGTGCAGACGGACATGTGGGTGCTTCTGAGGAGCTTTGCTCCTTGGTCGGAGCCAACTGTCAGAAGATCAGCTACCACTAGCCATGCTAAGTCACCAAAACGTTCTGCAACACTGTCCTGGTGGAAGCCAGCGGAACAAACTCCCAGTGTGTGTGTGTGTGTGTGTGTGTGTGTGTGTGTGTGTGGGTCCAAAGACCCAGACAGCAAGCTCAGCAAACTCTAGCTTCACATCACAAGTTCCACGTGAGAACAAACACTTCATCACAATTGCACGTCACCCTGAGATGGCTGTAGAAACATCAGATGGTCTGAAAACCTAGCAGAAGGTCTGCGAAGCACAAGGCTGAAGCGGATGCCTCTCACAACGTTACAAGGCTACAGGAAAGTTTCCCAAAAGAAATCATAAAGCGAGAACTGCAGTGTTGAACCACAGTCCAGAGATGAAAGAATGGATGCACGCTCCCAACTTTAAAGAGAGCACACAGAATCCTGCAGGGGGCCAGCAGCACAGGAAGAATACAGAGGCCAAGCTGAACCAAAGGTCCCTTGCCAGGTGGTAAGCACACCTCCTCCTGGGGCCTGGACCATGATTCCTGGAGGGCTGACTACTGGAGTCAGAACTCTCTAGGAGACTGGCCACTCTGTGCTATCAGCAAGCACACAAGTAGCATGAAATCCAAACATCTATCTGTCAAATGAAGCATGGCTCCCAGCAAGCTAACGTAAAGGCGGCTGCCACTGCCACCCGCACAGTGGAGCACAAAAAAGGAGAGCTGAAAGAGCACACTGCAAGTCCCCATAGCCCAATCCACCACAGGCAGGCATCCCTCAGAGCAGCAGGCACAAACTGATTAGCATCACCTCCCTCTGTGGAGGGGTCTCATCAGAGTGCCTCACTCAGGATCTCCTATCCACACAGGTGGCTACGAAGACACACGTCACCCCTCAAGAGGGACATAGGAGCTTAAAACCACAACTTTGAGAACACAGATTCCATGTAATGGAATGCAGTATTACTCCAGTCTGATATGACACAATAAAGTCAATTAAGGTTAAATAGATGATTGATTGACAGAAGACAGATAAAGGAAGAAAGGACCGCCCTCAGACTAATCAACTCTCTCTATATTTAATCAAGCTTTTTGGGGGGAGGGGGTGCAGGGAGAGACAGTCTCATGCATTCTAGAATGGCCAGCAATGGCCTAGACAACCTCAGATAACCTTGAATTTCCAATGCATCTACCTCCACCTCCTGAGTGCGGAGATCACAGGCATGTACCATCATGCCTAGTTTTATATGGTGCTGGGGACCAAACTCAGAGCTTTGTGGGTGTTAGGTAAAGGTCACACTGTCTTGGGGTAGAGGCCACAGCCTCTCTCAAGAGAGCCTGAATTATGGACAGCTTTCAGATATCCGAAACAGTGAAGGAGACGTGATTCACCATTCAAATCACTGTCCAAGTGCTGCTCTCCTGTAGCTGCTCAGTAGTTACAATGGCCCATGTGACCCACAGAACCCAGAATGCTGACACCCCTACCTCTTCACGAAAGCTCCTACTAGCTCTTCAATCCATCAGCAGGCTTGCGATTATATATCTATAAATATGGGGTGTGTCCAGTTAAAGGAATCAATTACCAGATCACGGATTTGGTAATTGATTCCTTAAAGCTCAGAGTCAAGGATCAGGCATGCTCACTCCTTACAAAGTCCTGGGCCAGAACAGGCGGAAAAACACCCAAGACACACAAGAGAACGTGGTGAGCAGCTGAGACACGGGAGGCATCATATTCCTGTGACTCTCCCTCAAAGCCAACCCTGCAGGCTGCTGCTTGGGACCAGTGGACCCTCTTTAATAAAAGCCGCCAAACTGCTTATCTGATTTTCCAGCTAATAACAGAAAAGCAAGCACCCCAAACAGTAATTTAACAGCAGAAGGCAAAGGCTGGGAGAGAGACCTACGAAGACATCAGAAACTCTTACAGGAATTTTGACTTCCTAAAGGAGCACGCGAAAGCCGTTCTGAAGCCAAGTCTGTACTTCCTACCCTCCTGAGGAACTCCAGCAGCCACAAGCCCCAAGCCAAGGCTTAGAAGGAGAGCCTTGCGAAACAGAGAATTTCAGCTTTGAGAGTACTATGTGCTGAACAGACAGAAACCAGGCACTGGAGCCTCAAGAAGCTGCTAAGTTGGCTCTATTTCTTGCTCCTTCCCTTGAAGTAGGAAGGAAATAAAAGCTGCCCAATACTTCTCAGCTTGAACTCAATGCTGACACGGGCACAGTAAATAACGGTCCAGACACTGTCTTCATTAAGGGAACTTCCAGGGCAGGAGACACCTGATGCTTGGCATTGCTTCCGCTTACGCCACTTGAGGCATTCAACGAGAACACACTACAGCTTTCGTTTCCTCGGCAGAGGGCCAAAAAGAACCTAAACTTTTAAGACCAACATAAAGGGCAGCGTGGATGTGTGGCTCAGTGGTGGGACAGGTGCTTAGTAAGTGTGAGATCCACCCTCAGCATCAAAATGGTAAAAGTAATCTAAGAATGAACTGACTTTGCAATCACAAGCCCCTCGCTATGCCTGGGCCTGCAGAGACTTTTAGCACAAAGGTAAACACTGGCTGAGTGCTAGGTAACGCAAGTGTGGGTACAGCTCAGAGGTAGAGCACCTGCTTAGGACACAAGATGCCCAGAGCTCTTCTCTAACATTGCAGAAAAACCAAGACTGCTCTCTTAAACATCTATCGGATGCACAGCAACTACCATTCATTGGTCTACTAATAAAGGATTAAAATTTGAAAATGTGCAGCCCCTCTCCTAGAATCAAGCTGTCCAATCCAAGTCTAGTATTTTTATTTCTGTGGCTCAAGTGAGTAAAAACTTCCCCAGGAACCACTAGGGTCTTGGACTAGAAAAGATCATGTGCCAGTGTCTACCATACACCCTGCTAAATCTGACTGTCACACTCAGCTGCAGGGCAAAGGGCCCTAGGACCAAGCCTACATTTAGAAGGCAGAGTAACTCACCAATGGACCCCAGCCCTGCCAAAATGTACAAAAATAAAAATACATACCTTACCTTCTTCACAGACCTGAGTTTGTGCAGGAAAAATGTCAGAGAAGTAACAAGAGACTATCGACTAAATCTCAGTCTGAGATTACATTCTAAAAACTATAAAAGTACCAGCCCCTGGTACTTTTAGCTCAGGGGAAAAATAAATAAAATAAGCAAACAGTAGTTGTCAAATGTAGGGATAATCTCTTGTGGACTGTGATGAGCACATGAGGAAAATTTAAAAAAAAAAAAAAATCCCCTGTCAATCAACAGCTGAATGGCCAATGACAATGCAGAATAGGCAGATCTCCGGAAAAGAAAGGCTAGCAGCACCCTGGTGAGAACCAGGGAAAGAGGGGCTTCACCATGAGCATTTGCTATGAGCTGGTCACCACGGAGTCGCCAGGAGGAGGAGCAACCAGGGCAAGACTAAGTTGGCAAGTGCCAGGACCACCGTGTGGCTGAGTGGCAGGCAGCCACAGACAGGTTAGACAGGGTTAGAATAGACAGGCATCTGTCTCGCTACAGTGTGAGCAGTCTCCCTCTCTTTATTTGGGAACTCAAACACACATTGAAAACCCAGAAATCACTTTGCAGTCCAACATAGTCATTCTAGTGTTACACTTCTTTGCTCAGCCTAGAGCCATACAGTACTAGGAAAGACATTGATCCACTGGGGCAGGTCACCTAGCCCCAAACTCTAGGGAGCAGAACCAGAACGTACCGCAAAATCCTGGAGAGGGAGAGAATAAACTTAAGCATAAAACTTCCAGGGAAACAAACTATTCTAATTAAACTACTTTGCTAATGAACGCTGTTATGAGGTCAGTGAGTTTTAAAAGTGAAGGAAGGACTTAAAGCAATCTCAAGGGTCACAGAGGAAAGCGAGGAGTAAGAATATAATACTATACACAGTGTCAACCTCCTAAGGGAGAACATGACAAAGAAAGATGTTTAAGATGCTCAGTGTCAAACCAAAGCTCTCAATGCCACTTCAAACCAGAAGCAAGACACGTTGCCAGCAATGTCCCAGAAACCTTCAGAGACTATCCAATCTATAATAAACCTGTGGAAAAACTGGCTTAAGCACCAACTCCTGACAGCCCACTGACAAATGATGTAACAGGTACCTTTAATACCAAACCAAAGGATGAACAAGAGAAAGGGGCAGGAAAGGTAGCTGTAGACAGTCATTTACTCCCTCCTCACTCCCAGCCCTGTCAAGGAGGCAATCCCCATCCCAGACCTTTGTACAGGCTATCCCAGCCACATCACAGCTGAATTTAAGACAACCCTTTCTCCAGGTGATCTGAACACCCATACACCAGAAAACCACACTTACTTTCCCAACATTTCCAAATCTAAGATTCCCAATGTACAATCAAGACCTTTGACCTGAGAATCTTAACTCAATTAACTCAATTCGTGGCCATAGGTTCGTCTGCTCACTCTCAGGCACTTTGTCAAAATGTTAAGTCACATGCAATGAATGGTTCTTCAAGGGCCAGTGGTTTCAAAAAAGCTGAGCCTTGTGATTAGGGCTAAATGGGGAAAACAAATATGCCTTGGTAATCAATGAGACAGTTCACCAGGCTAGTGGACAGGGAAAGCTCCTCCCACGCATGCATGTGAGCCTTATTTGGATTCGAGCGTGCACACACACACTACACTCACGAAAAACATCTGTACTTTTCAACAACTAACACCACTGTCTAATAACTTCCTGACCCAAGGGATAGTCTACACCACCTTGTGGGGCACAGGAAACTCTGCTTCTATCTGTGCATTCCCATGGTTGCTTCCCTGTCTCCTCCAAGCCTCTGGGCTAGGCAAGCTTTGTTTCTCAATTTCAATTCCTTAAACTTCCAGTCTTGTCTGTTACCACTTGGGACGATTGTCCCTGTCCACTTTGCAACCGCAGTGACTACAGAGTAAAGTAATTTTTCATAGAGTACAGAGCTCCAAGTGGTGGAAGGAGACAGGCTACCCCTGCCCCCTTTGGCTATGCTGGGGACTCAATCCAGAGCTTCAGGCAGGGTAGACAAACAGCTTCAGCATCACTTTGCTACAGTCCTGCCCCTGCTTTTTCTGACAGCTGAAATCCCTGCTACGAGGAAGCAACATGGGACTCTAAAGGGGAACAAAATTAAAGTCTACTACACATTCTGGGAACTCCGAAAGCACAGACATAAAGACTTGGGCAAACCTGGGATATTAGCGAGAAACTATATTTGTTCTACAAGATGAAATTCAAGGTCAAATACATTTACAAAAATATACAAGCTTTATGAATCAGGGCATAAAACAGCAAACATTCAAAAAGTGTTTTAAATTGACTGTACTTGATAAAAGAGTGCTGGACTCTGGGGCAGAATCTCAGGGGCAGAGCTATAATTCATATGCAGGCAACCAAGGTAAAACTAATGTGATTCCATAGTCTCAAGAAGGCACTTCTGTCATTTAAGACAGGTGTGAATCTAAGGTGAGTATAAACCTCTACTTGCTTCTAAGTAGACATATTAAGTGCCTCCCTCACACACGGTTTTCAGTTTTCTGTGACAATACCCTTGGTCAACAGTAGTACTACAATACTAAATGTAATGAAGGTTTTTAAACATGTAAAAAAAAAGTTATAGTAAACGGAACTAAAAGCTTTGTGGTAAGAAAGACTAAAAATTCTGAATTGCAGAGATCACCTCAACTGTAGATGTGATGGACTACTAAAAGAAATCCCCAACGTGAACTAAGTTATGTCCAATGAACCCTTCCTTTCTCCAAATACAGTCCACTCTATGGACTTAACTAGTGTAGTCTAACTGACAATGAATCACTTTCAAGAAAATTATTCTGTCTTGAAAGGCACTAACTATCCTGAAGCTACAAGTCGTGAGAGAGGTACCTCCTTCACACAGGTATTCTAAAAAGAACTCCACCTAAGGGAGCCCTTTGAGGAAGAACCCCACACACTGTCCCAGGAATGAGGACCTCGGGTCTTCTTCCACTTTCCTAAAAGCGGAGCTCCGTCGCCAAACCTAAACATTTCACAAAAGGAAATTTTAAATTCCCCACAGACTCGGGTCAACAAAGGGCAGAAAACCTTCGCCACCACGTTTCTAGAAAGCAAGCCGTCTAAAGATGCCTTAAATGGGTCTCTTAGAGACGATGAGCTCTAGCGGGTTTCAAAGGCACATTTAAATCGCCCGCTTTTTTGTTGTTGTTTGCTCACAGCAATTCACCAGCGCCGGGAGTGCGACCGCCCCCGCGCGCCCAGAAGGGGGAGCCCGGGTGTGAAGCCCGAGCCGGGAGCGAGGATGCGGAGCCCGGAAAGCCTTGGGCCGCAGAGGCGGTCACGGAGTGAGGGTCTCGCGTGGGGGTGCTGGGGGGGCACCTGGGGCCAAAGGAATAAGAGGTCGGAATGGGAAGCCTTCGACCCAGGATTGGGGGGTCGGAAGTGGAGAAGGAGGCCCGCACGGGGAAGCTCTAGGGGCTGGAAAGTGGGGGAGATGTGGGGGATGGGAGAGAAAGGGACCTCCAATAAAAAGGGGTGCAGGGCCCGAATCCCGGCTGGAGAAGGCCGGGTGGGGTGGGGAAACCGGCTGGAGGCCCGGGGTGGGGCCGCGAACCGCGGGCATCCCGGCCACCCGCTCGCTCGCCCGCCCGCCCGGCGCAGGGCCCGGCTCGGCGCGGCGCCGCCCCCTCGCGCTCCCGCTCCTCCCGAGGCGACAGGAACAACAGCGCGGGAGGAGGGGAAAGTAACTCCGGCCCCGGTGCGGGGATGACACCGCCTCCCCGCGGCGCAGCCGGCCTCGCGCCCGCGCCGCCGCCCTCGGCGTTTGAAAGTGGCCACCCCCCGCCGCCGCTCCCGCCCGCCGCCACCAGCTGCACCAATCCGCTCGGCCCCAGTTGCAAATCAAACGCTCCCTCGCGTCCGCACGCCACTTGCGCCGCTGCAAACGGCTACGCCGTCCCTCCCCGGCCTCCCCGCGGGCCCGGGGAGCAGCACAGCGGCGGAGGAGCAACGCGGCGGGCTCGGCTCGCGCTCCCGCCCCCAGACAGTTCTGGAAACTGTGGATCACCTCTGTCACAGGAAGCCATCCGGCGCGCAGGGCGGCGCGCAAGCAACAAACAAACGCCTGCGGCCGCCGCGACGCGGGAACGGGGACGGCGACGGGCGGCGGCCACCCCGCGCCGCGGGCTTTGTGCGGGACTCCGGCGTGGGGACGGGGCCGGGCCACCCCCGCGCGGACCCGGAGCGCCTGGGACCGTTAGGCGACGCTCGGGCAGCGACGAGGAGCCGCCGCCCGGCCCCGTCTCTGCGCCCGCCGCCTCTCGCCTGCACGGGAGGGCGGGCTGCAAAAGTTGGCCCCGGGGCCAACCAGCACCTGCCCACGTGCCGCGTAGGCTCGTGCCCCGGCGTACCCAGTCCCTTCCCCCGCCGCCCGCGAGCGCCAGGTCACCTATTACCGGTGGGAGGGGAGCCCGGCTGCTATTTAAACGCCCGCGGAAGTTGAGGCACCCCCACCGGCGGTGCTGTGCACCTGCCTCCCGCCGCCGCGCTCCGCCACTTTGAGCAGCAGCGGCGTCCTCAGCCCCGCCTCCTGCCCGAAGGCGGGCGGGAGGGGGGCTGGGGGGGGGGGCGGGTAGGAGGTGGAAGGTATCGAATTTCTCCAGCAAATGGGACCGTTCCGAAAGGATTCGGTTCTCCGGTCAACATTCCACATTCCATCCCTCTCCCGCAATAGCAAGCCTACGCCGAGCCGAGCCGACCCGGAAAGCCTACTGGCTACCGAACAACAGCACCCAACTCGCAAACACACTCACAGGCACCAGACACGTGCACGGGAAGGTTTTGCAACTTGCAGTCCCGGGGTGCACACTGCATCTGCATGTGCTCGGAAGGGAGCCAGGAGACCCAGAGACCCCACCCCCCACAATTTGCAGATGGTGCCAAAGGTTGCAATCTGCAATCCGTTTTAAGTTCACGATTAATATAGGTACTTTGATCTACCGATGAAGTCCTTCCCAATTTCACCGATGAAGTCTTTTACACTTTACAAGCAGTCTCGCTGGAAGTAAAAGGTCTCATCATTGGAAACCCATTCTAGAAACATCTAATTGCCAAGCTGTCCCTTCATCCCCTTCTCACTGCCCTTGAATTGATGCAATGAATATTTTGGACATGTGGTGACGCGGTGACAAGAACCAGGGCTGCGGCCACTTCACACAGATGTACCTCCTCACACCTATGTTTGGAAAAACATACCCTCACAGCCTCCTTCCCCCACACACACTGTCAAACACTCTGGAAACATATATGTACGCGAACCTGCGCTCTGCCATTGCCATCTGTCTACCAAGTTGCTACTATGCTTTCCACTTTCATGCAGCCTAAGGCACTTTGGCTTTTTTTTTTTTTTTAATGTATAAACTAAACTGGGTTTCTGCTGCTGAAAACGTTGGATGAATCACCTGAAAAACCTCATGTTCTTCGTACATTTAAAAGGAAAAGCTCTAAACCTTCGCCCTCCTCCGATTGAAAATAATCGGAATAGAACTTACTGATCCGACACCGATCAATTCTCGGGCTCCGCGGCCATCCCGGCCTCGTCGCCGGCCCCCACCCGGCGATGCCCAAGTTGCTGGTGGGATAGTGCCGCGGCGCGGGCGGCCGCCTCCTCCCTCCGCGCTACAGATCCACAGCCCAATCTTTTGGCGCCATATTAATGACGTACTATATTATTTCCACTAGGCAGCGACCTTCGGCATTACATTACTCCCGAGAACTCCCGAGCGAAGCAACAAAACCATCAAATATGGCTGAGCCTCTCGGCTCGTCCTGCAGCCGCCGCGGCCGCGGCCTGAGACGCGCACCCCGACCCGCGCGCCCCCGCGCCTCCGCCCCCGCGTACCTGCTGCGCACGGGCTGGGCCTCCGCGGGCTGCGCGCCGCGCCGCATGGGTCCGGGCCACCGAGGCCGCGCGGGGAGCCGGGCGGGCCCCTGCTGTCGCCCGCGCGCTCGGCCGGCCCGGCGCGCCCAGGCCCTCCCGGTAGGGCGTGCGGCTGGCGGCGGAGGAAGCGCGGGGACGCAGACTCATTTCTGGGTCACTGCTGCCACAGGGGGGAGCACTTTAATCCCCAGCCAAGAGGAGAGGAGAGGGTGGGGACGGTGGGGCGGGGAGCCGCTGGTAGGGGCTCGCTCCCGTTAACTCTTGGGGTCCTGACTGCAGCCAGAGGGGCTCTTCCCCCTCAGACACCCACCCACCCGGGAGCCCGCAAACCCTCCAGATGTCCCCTAGGAGAAAGAGGGTTTATGAAATCACCCCCTCCAAAACTGCTGTCCCAGTTCCAACTCTGGGCGACATGCAGAAATGCATTTCTTGCAAATTAGTTTTAAATCAGGTCGATTAAAAACGTGGATATTAAATCAAATAGTTTGGGTTAAATGTTTTTGTTTTTAGGCTGAATAAGAAAATAGTTGGTTTTGTAGTAACAGTTTTGAAGGAGTTACGAATTGGAATGACAGTTTTAAGCACAAACAATCTAATTCTGGGAGGGGGAACTCCAGCTTTACCTAAATTTGTACTGAACTCATTGCAAATTAGCATTAATCCACTAAAAGACGCCATCTTCTGTAAAATATTTTTACTTTTATGTTAGCGTGTTCTTGTCTGAACTGGACATTTTTCTCCTTCCCAATAGGACTGAGACTAATGCTAAAACTTGAACTTTAGACTAGTATAAAAAATGAGTGGTTGTTGGTTTTTCACATACTAAAAACTAACTTTTATATGGAGAATAATTATTTTCATGGAGTCCCCAAGGAAATTACATGTCTATTACATTCAACATCCAAAGGGGGAAAATACACATTAAAACTCCCATTTAGAAAATAAGAACAATTATTAATTACAAAATCAGATATTGAACCCAAAAGACAAGATTATGCATTGGGATCACAATTCTGTATAAAGCAGGTTTGATTCACACAGACATCATATCTGATAAATGGGAGAATAAACCTAGCTGTGCCTTTCAATTATTTTTCAGGAAACAAAGCAAAGGAAGCAGAAATCCTAAATGTATATGCTCTTTCTCCCTCTCCTATTTCCTTAACGAGGAACTTAAAGACTCTCTGGCAGGACCTTGGCTGTGCTCACCAGTCCTGCTCAGAACAGATGAGGCGCCAAATGATGGGTGGAACCCTTTCTAGTTCTGTGTGGTCTAGAGTTCACACACACACACACACACACACACACACACACAC
>JADRCD010214842.1:0-34722 GCA_019843815.1 Montemys delectorum | reverse complement strand
GATAGATAGATAGATAGATAGATAGATAGATAGATAGATAGATAGATGATGGATAATACAATAATTTTTAAAGTTACTAGTGATTAAGTTGTTATTACTGATTAGAGTGATTAGAGAAGGCTTTGGTGAGATGGATTCATTATATTGGAGAGCTAATGACCTTTTATACCCCAGGACAGCTTAGAATTCATTATCTTATAAACACTCAGACTTAGATGTGACCTTTGGAACATGACCAGTCCTTTGAGTTTTAAGACCTCCTAGACTGTTCTCATTTAAAGTCCAAGGTTAAATGCTGTAGGGACTGCTCATTCCAATAGGTTTAAAAAGTTATATAAAGTTAAAATATGTATCACACCACCCCTCCAAAAAAACCTGACAAGGCCACCCATTTATCCTAGCCCAGGACTCATTGGTCACAGTGTAAACTTAGTCTCTAAGTAATAAAAATTGTTTTGGTGTGAATCGCTTCCATCCAATGTCTTCAGTAGCATTCAGAAAAAAATGGTGGCCTTCTCTAATTCAATTGCCTGTTTGGCTGTACATTCTGAAACCAATTCTCAAAGGGAATTCCCACAGAGTACTTCCAGGGACCACCCACCCTCCCTTAAACCCACAGGAGATCATGTAATATCTGGAACTCTCCCTCAAATGTTACAATTAAATCAGGGTTTAGACAGAGCTGGATTCCACTTCCTAGACTGTTGCCAGAATAAAGTCAGTGGAACCAGTAATATTGTGGTCCAGCTATTAACCACTGGACCTCCTGTTCTTGAGCCCTTATATGCATGCTCTCTGTGGAGCACTAAGCATCGTCTCAGTCCTAATAAGAGAAAGAGCACCAGCCAGGAGGAGGGATAGACTACCTCTTTGACCTGCTCTGACTGTGAACACAGGTTTCTATTTTAATTATAATGAGTAGATCAACCCGAACTTACTTAAATGAATAATGAGGTTCATTAGGTGATAGAAAGATTCAGGAAGAGGTAGACTTAGGTCTTGGAATGGTATCATCAAGAATCACTTGTCTCTTCATCATTAGAACCCAAACTATCTGAATAATTTTCTTATCTTTATTGCTAAGTCAGAATAGAGACAAGCATGAGATTAGCTGCTGGGCCAGATCTGGATTATGTGATGTCATCTGGCCCTTCTATGTTCCAAGACCAAGGAAAGAACAGTTTCATTAAGGAAAATGTGGATGCCAGTCTAGAAATAAGGAAATGCTTGGAGGAGGCAAGGAACACAGATGTCCATTGTGGTAAGTCCTGGAGCTCTGAGCAGAGCCACGCTCCCAGCTCCTTGAGGACTCTGTCATGGCTGTAACTGAAGCTTCCACAGCTTCATCTTGTTCAGTGCCATTGTGACCATATTGCATATCATACCTCAGCTCTGAGTTTACATTAAGAAAGGCCAGTTTCACCAATAAGTTTCCTGAAATGGTGACCCCCATATAGGAAGCAGAGTAAGCACTGTTCTAGAAAGGGCTTCCACCACCACAAAAACCTTGAGTCCAGCATGAAGATGCCAGTCAAACCAGGCCTTTGATATTTCATATTATAGGTCTTCTTTGGAACTGACCTCACAACTTTCCTTGTCCAGTGAACAAAACTAAACTATCCATCCCAATACCCTACTACCTCTTTGCACGAGATGCTAAGATAGTGTCTGCTCTCAGGCCCTTATTCCTACCTGTCCAACATAAGCAGGTTCTCCGTAGTTTCTCTTGGTACAATCGCAGGTTTCCATCCAGAAAGTGAAGTGTTTTGTTGTCGTTACTCTTGCTTTTTCCCAGGCAGTTACTTTAGCTGCAATTTGATGTCATCAAGTATGAAGGATGAGAGAGACATATTATTATTAGAAATGCAAGTGATGGTTACAAAGGCCTTATTACCAAGGTTTTCTGGATGATTGTTCAAGTCAGAAAACAGTCATGCTCCGAAGATGGAAATGATCCCACGCATTGGAAAACAGAGACAAGGAACTGAAATCATAGAGCGGGCAAAGCCAACTCAAACAGCAGGATGCAGTGTTTTGCTCATATGAGACTGACAGGCACTGGTGGGACAAGAGCCGGGGATGGCAATGCTGGGAATCCTCACCTATCTGTAACTTCTACTTCTCCAAGACAATCTTTATCAAACAAAGCTGGCCCATAGGCTACACGAGGCCTGTGCATTCAGCAACAGCAAGAATTTCTTGAGTTTGTCTTTCCTACCCATATCTTCAGACCTCATACATCTTAGGAAAGATTTTGAAGATGCATCGTGGAATTCTGTGAGCATCCTGAGTCTGCATGGAAAATTTCTTCAATTTGGCATTCTTCTAGTTTTTCATAGAAAAAAACGTTTATTTGCAGAAGGTGCATTTCAAAAGATTTCATAGTTCAATATTTCAGATAGCTAGAGTCATACTGTCCCTAGATCTTTCCTCCCATAGGGAGGAACAGAGCAAAGTGCATAATGTAAGCAAATCTGCCCACTGACTAGTGACCAAGCAAGCTCAGACCTCAGAGTGACCTCAGAGATGCTCTTCTTAAAGGTCACTATGTTCCAAAAGGTTGTCTCTGCATGACCCCAACATAGGCAGTTTAAATACTGGAAATTCAGCCAAGCCTCCTGATTGTTTTATCACAAAAAGCACAACTCTAAAGATAGGCTCCAGTCACTCAGTTCAGGAAAATTCCATTTGATTCAACAAGGACTTATTCTGCATGTGAGGAGCGCCGTGCTAGGCTGATTTCTGTGAGTAGCACAGAGGCTTTTGTGTTCTGATCCCCACCTACAAATGACTTCTCATGTAGTCATTTAGATCAACAAAAGATATGGGAGATGCAGGGAGTTGCCAGAGAGAGACAGAACTATAGAACCATGTGTACCCCCAACAAATCTAGCATGAATTAAATAGATGAAAGGAGGAAGCTGGACTTGGGGGCACTTTCTATTTTAACCAGAAAGTGCATTAAATTGGTCCTAAAAAAAGGAACTGTGGGTTGAGACTAGTTTTAGGTCCTGACTTACTTACAAAGCAGAAACCACATTCTACCAAGCACCAATACTTCTATCCCATGGTAGCAAAGGATAGGATAGGGAAATGCAGGCAGGTCGGAAAGATCCTGGAAGAAAACAGCATCCATTCTAAGAACTAATGTAAGTCCAAGCAAGATGTAGGGTGTACAGGGAGGGAGCTGCGTGGGTGGTGTGGAGGAGGTAAGGGGAAATTAAAAAGAGAAGGTTTGGGAAGATTCATAGAAAAGCCCAAAGGAAAGCTAAATGTTTGAGTCCCGTGGGGAATAAAGCTCAATAGAGTGGGTAGGAAAGTATCTAATAAAGAAGTAGAGTAGGAGGCACGGATCTTTGTGTGTCCCTATCACCACATCTCTGGTGATTTGAATGAGGATGGCCCTTAAAGGCTCATATATTTGAATGCCTAGTCACCGGGTAATGGCACTGTGTGAGAAGAATTAGAAGGATTAGGGGGTGTGTCCTTGCTGGATTAGGTGTGACCTCGTTGGAGGAAGTATGCCACTGGGGTGGGCTTTGAGATCTCAAAAGGTCATGCCAGGTGCAGGCTGCCTCTGTCTCTCTTCTTACAGATCAAGGAGTATCTCTCAGCTCCTACTCCATGCCTGCCTTCCACCCTGGTCCCTGTCATGATGATAAAACACAAAGCTCTAAAACTGTAAGCAAGCCCCCCCATTAAATGCTTTCTTTTATGAGAGTTGCCTTGGTCATAGTGTCTCTTCAGAGCAAAAGAATGGTGATTTAAAAATAACATCCCTTCTTCCCAAGGTTGTTTTGACTTTGTGTCCTTTTCCTCACCCTACCCCGTACAAGGAAAAGGGCAACAAAGGCTTGGCAGCCAGGCCCCAAAGCCATGCTGAAGTCCAGATGAAGGGAAGAAATTGGGAAACCTAATTGCCTCTCTGAAGAGCGTTTGTAGGATTTTTCCCATGAGGTATCAGAGAAAATTGAATGCAATTGGTCACAGGGTCTTTGAGTTCTATGTCCAGCCTGACTCTGGGTTCTATGACTCTACTCCTGGCAAGCAAAACCGTCTGACTTCAACCAGTAGTCCCAGCCCCATGCCAAACCCAGGCACCAGTCTTGGTTTCTGGCATTGGAAAAGTTTGGGTTCGTTCTTGCTCTCTTGCTACTGGGTGAAGATCTCCTGGTCCCCAATAATCAGTCTCTTTCCTGTTTATTCATTAACCCAGTCTGAAAGTGTAGTTTCTTCCAAGTCTTTTCTCCTAGTTCCCCCCTTCCCCCCGCCCAAGAAACCTTGTTTAGAGTAGCAGCAGCAGGAGCTAGTATGCCCTGGCCTTGACCTCTCACCCAGTAACCACCATATCATCTGGATGCCAGATTTCTGTCATTTTGACTTACTAATTTTTTTTCCCCTAGTTTTGAAGGTGCCATTCTTGCCTGAAGTGATGCTCTGGATCTTGGTGTTACTGTCATTTCCTGCCAGTGGTGATCCTGCCATTTGCTCTTTATGATAACCTCATGTCTTTGAAGTCATCTCAGACATTTCTTCCCTTACTCCCTATTCAGACCTGTTGATATTATGTACTTATAAATACATATACATATATACATATATATACATACATATAAATACATACATATACACACACACCTGGAGTTCAACATATCATTTAGTTTTGTCCATTACACTGGCAGATCCCATTGTAATAACACCAAGATTGGTCATTATCAGGCTTGACCACCATAGATCCAACTCCCCTGACCTGGGTAGCAGACAGAAATGCTGCATGTTCCATTGACTCAAAATCTATTTTTACTACTTGGGAATATAATTTTTCTTGTTTATCCTCCAAAACCTTCCAGAACTTTCACTCAAAAAGTCATCAACTCTAGTTTTTGTTTTGTTTTGTTTTGTTTTGTTTTGTTTTACTTTCTTATTGAAATGAGGTAAATTTGCTTTTGCTTTATGTTTTGGTTTTGATTTGGTGTGGTTTGGTTTTTCAAGACAAGGTTTCTCTGTATAACAGCCCTGGCTGACCTGGAACTTGATTTGTACACCAGGCTGACTTTGACCTCACAGAGATCCACCTGCCTCTGTCTCCTGCGTGTTTCGATTAAAGGCAAGCATCACACCTGGCCTTAAATTTTTTTTAATCCTTGTAATTTATGTTATATCTTGAACAGAGATGAGACAAGAATGCTTAGGGCCTCATAGCTCTTCTTCATCAGAAAGAAAGCCTGAGAAATACATAGGGAAGCAGGCTCAAGCCATCAGCCAATGGCTCTGTCATCATAAGCACCATTGGGTAGCTTATATAACTCCATCTTCTTAGCTGTGAAATGAACACACTTTCTCAACATCACTAGGATATGAAAACAGTGGTGAGACATGACTTCTGAAAAAGTCTGTGGCCATATTGCATGCTCTTGATTTCCCCATTATTCCCTTGTGCTCATAGAAGCCAGATTCTACCAGGGGAGATGCCCTATCGACATGTCTACATACCAAGAACTCAAGATGGCCTGTGACCACCGGTCAGTGAAGGATGGCAGCCCTGGACTAACACTTCAAGAAGAACTGGGTACTGCCAATAGCTTGGGAAAGCAGTTTGGAGTGGATCCTTGGGTGAGTCTTCAGCTCTGCCCAACATCTAATTTGCACCTTGTGGGTGATTTTTAGAAGTGGCACCAAGTAATATAAACCCAAATTCCTGACCTACAGATGAATAAGACAATAAAAATGTATGTTATTTTAAACACATTGCTTTCAGAATGATAGGTAAAATATCAATATATATCAAATACAAGTCTCAGAAAATTAAAGACAAAGAACTTAGCTGTGATTTAGATCATTTTTTTGACTCAGTTCTAAAAGTTGCAGTCCTCTACTTAGATTTAAAGGGAAGACACAATGATTTCATCAACACACAACTAGTGTGGGCCCTTCTCTGTGTCCAGTATAAGAGTTGCCATGGTGGGGAACCCAGGAAAATTGAGGAACTTTAGAGAACTAATGAATAACCATGAACAGAAATAGGAAAATATCTCAGTATTACATTTTTACCACTACTTTCCTTGCTCCCCTAACTCATGAAAATCTCCCTTATATGCTATAACAAATAATTTAAATAAAATTATTTGTATAGTCAGTGGATTATTATGGGCAACCCAAATTCCATCAGGACAAAAGGACAAAAAAACAAACAAAACAAGCAAACAAAGAAACAATCAGGTAACTTAAATCAGTGGCCTTCCTCTACACAAAGGATAAACAGGCAGAGAAAGAAATTAGGGAAACAACACCCTTCACAATAGCTACAAATAATATAAAATACCTTGGTGCGACTCTAACTAAGCAAGTAAAAGATCTCTTTGACAAAAACTTCAAGTCTCTGAAGAAGGAAATTGAAAAAGATCTCAGAAGATGGAAAGATCTCCCATGCTCGTGGATTGGCAGGATTAATATAGTAAAAATGACCATCTTGCCGAAAGCAATCTACAGATTCAATGCAATCCCCATTAAAATTCCAACTCAATTCTTCACAGACTTAGAAAGAGCAATTTGCAAATTCATCTGGAATAACAAAAAACCCAGGATAGCCAAAACTATTCTCAACAACAAAAGAACCTCTGGTAGAATCACCATCCTAGACCATAAGCTGTACTACAAAGCAATTGTGATAAAAACTGCATGGTATTGGCACAGTGACGGGAAAGTAGATCAATAGAATAGAATTGAAGACTCAGAAATGAACCCACAAACCTATGGCCACTTGATCTTTGACAAAGGAGCTAAAACCATCCAGTGGAAAAAAGACAGCATTTTCAACAAATGGTGCTGGTTCAACTGGTGGTTAGCATGTAGAAGAAGACAAATTGATCCATTCTTATCTCCTTGTACAAAGCTCAAGTCCAAGTGGATCAAGGACCTCCACATAAAACCAAATATACTCAAACTAATAGAAAAGAAAGTGGGGAAGAGCCTCGAGAACATAGGCACAGGGGAAATTTTCCTGAACAGAACACCAATAGCTTATGCTCTAAGATCAAGAATCGACAAATGGGACTTCATAAAATTGCAAAGCTGTAAGGCAAAAGACACTTGTCAATAGGACAAAATGGCAACCAACAAATTTGGAAAAGATCTTTACCAATCCTATATCTGATAGAGGGCTGATATCCAATATATACAAAACCTCAAGAACTTAGACTCCAGAGAAACAATAACCAGATTAAAAAATGGGGTACAGAGCTAAACAAAGAATTCTCAACTGATGAATACTGAATGCCTGAGAAGCACCTAAAGAAATGTTCAAAATCCTTAGTCATCAGGGAAATGCAAATCAAAACAACCCTGAGATTCCAGCTCACACCAGTCAGAATGGCTAGGATAAAAAACTCAGGTGACAGCAGATGCTGGAGAGGTTGTGGAGAAAGAGGAACACTCTTTCGTTGCTGGTGGGATTGCAATCTGGTACAACCACTTTGGAAATCAGTTTGGCGGTTCCTCTGGAAATTGAACATAGTACTACCAGAGGACCCAGCTATACCACTCCTGGACATATACCCAGAAGATGCTCCAACATGTAATAAGGACACATGCTCCACTATGTTCATAGCAGCCTTATTTATAATAGCCAGAAACTGGAAACAACCCAGATGTCCCTCAATAGAGTAATGGATACAGAAAATGTAGTACATCTACACAATAGAGTACTACTCAGCTCTTAAAAACAATGAATTTATGAAATTCTTAGGGAAATGGATGCATTCTCTGATAAGTGGATATTAGCCTAGAAGCTCAGAATACACAAAGTACAATCCACAAACCACAAGAAACTCAAGAAGGAAGACCAAAGTGTGAATTCTTCGTTCCTTCTTAAAAGAGGGAACAAAATACCCATGGAAGGATTTTCAGAGACAAACTATGGAGCAGAGACTGAAGGAAGGACAATCCAGAGACTGCTCCACCTGGGAATCCTTCCCACATTCAATCATCAAACCCAGACACTATTGTGGATATCAGCAAGTACTGGCTGACAGGAGCCTGATATAGTTGTCTCCTGAGAGGCTCTGACAGTACTCGACTAATATAGAAGTAGAGGCTCACAGCCATCCATTGGACTGAGTACAGGGTCCCCAATGAAGGAGCTAGAGAAAGGACTCAAGGAGCTGAAGGGTTTGCAGCCCCTTAGCACAAACAACAATATGAACTAACTAATACCCTCAGAGCTCCCAGGGACTAAAACTCCAACTGAAGAGTACACATGGTGGGACTCATGGCTCCAGCAGCATATGTATAGCAGAGAATGGCCAAGTCGGTCATCAATGAGAGGAGAGGCCCTTGGCCCTGTGAAGGTTCTATGCCCCAGTGTAGGGGAATGCCAGGGCCAGGAAGTGGGAGAGGGTGGGGTAGCGAGCAGGGGAATGGGGAGAGGGAACAGGGGATTGTTTTAGTTTTTGTTTTTTTATTTTATTTTATTTTATTTTATTCATTTTTTCTTATTTTATTTTATTTTTATTTTTTCTTTTGGAGGGGAACCTGAGAAAGGAGATATTGTAAATAAAGAAAATCTCTAATTAAAAGAAAGAAAGAAAGAAAAAGAATGTCCAATATAAAGACTGTTTAAAAAAAAAAAAGAAAGAAAGAATCAGGAAGGATCCTGTCTGGAAGTGCATTTTATTTTGTTAACTTCTTTAATTCCTTAATTATTCCTCAACATATAAAATCAAGAAAGTTCACATAAATATCAACCTTCTGGCTCGCCCACAAATATAGGATGATGTGGCCATTCTGAGCCCATATTCCCAAACGTTCACATCCTGACTGCTGCCTGGCACACAACAAGTTCTTTCTCCCTTTCTTGTTCAGACACGAGCTGCTCAAGTCGGCTTGGTCCCCAGCCAACACTTTTCACAATTTAAACCCCAGAACATGGAATCTCATCCTTGAGTCCAGACTCTGACCTTCTGCTAAATTGACTCTTCTTGTTTAGTTTTATCTTCAGAGGTGATTCTGTCCCCTCTCTTATCTTGGGTACTGGGCTCATTTAGGGATACAACAATGAGCAGGAGAAACTAAGCCAGCTCCCCACACCAGGGTTCAGAGTAACCTGATAAGCTCGTAAAGACTACTTGAGAAAAATGTAGAAAATTGGTCAGTGTGATATTTTTTTAGTCCTTTCTAGACACGGGAGTCTATAGTGTACCCCACACCAAGAAACATCTCTTCTTTTTCTTTATGCTCCCTTCTGATCCTTGCTCTTGGTTGCAGAAGTCACACAAGAATAATGACCGATGAATGCTGGGCCCACCAGAGGTGTGGCAGTGGTCCATGGTCTCAGGGATGGTTTGTCTCCTCTGCTTCTCTAATGAGATCCCCTGCCAGTTTTCCCAGAAGAATTCAACACCCAAGCTCTCAGGAGTCCTGCAAAGTGGGAGAGAGAGGGAGGGGGCGGGAGGGGGGGTCAGCTTCTCCAAGAAGAGTCTGGGTACTGAAAGCTGAGCTCGCAGAGGATGAGACATGCTGTCCTCATGCATGTATGACTTGCACATGGTCTGGCTTTGGCCACTGAAAGATTGGCTCTCGACCAATGGACTCTAGAGGAAACAGAGTTTGCAGCCTGGGAGGGTCTTGGCTAGGGCCTCAGCCGTGACCTCAGGCCCTTTAGCTGCACCTGAATACACATTTCTAAGGGAAAATGTGTTCTCCATGGAAGAATGGTTGCTCTGCCTCTCCCCGGGGGGTAGGGGGGGCTCTTATGAGATCACCCCAGCTGTTCTAAATTAGACAGACAAGTGCGCGTGCACACACACACAGACACACACACACAGACACACACACAGACACACACACACACACACACACACATTTTAAAAACCAACATAGGTTTTTTTTTTTCTTTCCCATTGAGTCTATCCTTTGACTTTCGGCCTAATGGGCTTTGCCTATACAATTTTTCCCTTCTGTTCACCTAAAATGTTGCCACACTGAATTTGCTCAGCAGCCGACACATCCATAAAAATACACAAGCAAGCTAAGTTTACCCTTGCTAAACCAACTCCACACTTCAGGCTGGAACACAAAGGGAGCACCCACGGAAGGAAGGCTTCAAACCAACTGCTTGCCAGAGAAAGGAAGAAGAGTCACCAAGAGAGGACTTGTCACACCCCTCCCCTCTGCCTCCCTCTGCACCCTCTTTGTCCTTCTCTCTCTGCCTTTGGAACTTCAATGAAGTCAGATCTCAGAATCCAAAATGAAGTAGAAAGGGGGCTTTTTGACTTTCTTAGCAGAACAATTCTATTTCAGCAGAGCTCAGTGTTCCTGTGCCAGACTTACCTCCACAGGGTCTGCTGCATGCTAAGATCAAAGTCTCCTTCCCCTCCCCCTCTCCTTCTTTCCCTCTCTTCTGCCCTCTCCTCCCTCTCCTTGTCTCTCTCCCCCTCTCCTGTATACTTTGTTCCTTTAATCCATCACTGTACGTAAAGATGAAGTAGTTTGACTCCAACTCTGATTGTACAGTAAAATTCGCTGATTTCAACAAAAAGAGGGAAAACAGGAAGAGACCCAATCGTCTTTATTTTTATTTTTTTATTCTTATATTTTGTTTTTATTTTTAAAAGCCCTTTACTTATAAAGAATTTTTTTGACATTTTGCTTAATGAAATCCCACTGTGTGAAGAAAAAAAAAAAAAAAGCTCCACATGTATGTAACCATGTGACCCTCTGCTGAGGCCCGCCTGCTTATCTTGCCGTGTCAGTTCATGATTAATGAAAAACAAAAACTTGGCCGGAGAAAATGCTCATCCAGCTTTAGATCTGAACACAAATCTCTCTGTGCCAATCGATGTCTGACTGAATAGGATGAAAGCTGTACTTGAGCGTCTAAAGCAGGATTTCAGTGCAGGGAATTAGTTTCCCAGGCAATGGAGTTGCTAAGAAGCGGAACAGTAGACAATGAGGCAAATCAGAGGCGACCAACAGCAGGACACAGCTGCAGGGACAAAGGGAAGATGAAGATATCAGAATGCAGTGGGTGGGTGGGGTCATCGGGCAGGAGCTGAAACACAGACACCTGTCTAGAAAGATCTCGAAGCCAGGAAGCGGCAGCTGCTACTGGAGACCCAAGTAAGGCTGGGAAAGTGAAGGAGAAATTTAATGTGGCCCTGGCTGAACTTCCCTGGGAGCCCTTGATCCAGGAGCCTGGGAAATGTTTGAAAGTGGTCCGTCCAGAAGACCACAGCAAAGAAGACAGAATCCAACTCATACATGTTCCTCTTGCCTCTGTCTCCACCGTGTTCTGCCTGCCAGCGTTCTCATCCAGCCACGGAAACAACAGGATGTGAGCTCTAGAGGGATTGGCGGTTGGAGCTGCAAAGAGAGGTGCCGTAGGTTCACAGATCCAAAGTCTCATCCAAATTCATTTCTATCACTAGGGCTGCCACTAGTTCTAGACCAAACCAAGGAGTCAGAAAATGCACTGAGGCCCAGGCAGAGCGACCCAAGTCAGGCAGTGTATAAACTGAAGCCCTGCTGGAAGCCTGACAGATGTGGTCGCACAAGGTACTGGGTTCCCACTAGTGCCATAGAAGAGATGTTGTGTGATGTTTCTGTATCAACCTGAAGGCTCTGTTCAAAATATTCTTCCTAGACAGATAGATGATCCTTGTGTCCACTTTACATTCCTCGCAGCTGGCACTTACTCCTCTAGAGACAGAAGCCACTGAGGATTTCTCCGTTTGGGGAGGCTCCAGAAAGGGTCACACATTTGTTCTGTTGATTGTCAAGTTGAGAAGTGTTTTGTATTTAAATAGGTATGCTCATTTCAACAGTCTTTATTAATAAAATGGATTTCAATGTCAAAAGGGAAAAAAAAAAGAATCCACTCGTGACTGGGATCAACACATCCCAGTTGAATCCTCCATTTTGGTAACATGTTTCCATTGCAATTATAACTGTATTATGGCCACTGTTACCAAACACGTTCTTCGCTGCCCTTAAAGATCAGAAACGGGGAGTGCGCGGGTGAGGAAGAGGCAAAAGTGTAATACAAACAGAAGGATGGAAAATTACCTCCATGAAGCACAATGGTTAAACAATGACTAAGGAGGCTGTGATGTGCATCAACACAGACCTGCAAGTGTAAAGTAAACTGTTTGGCGGGAAGGGGAATGAGTTGGGATGACCTTGACAAAGAGGGCAAATTAAGCAAAAGCTGTTTCCCCTCCCTGGGAAAGGAGGAAGAGAGAAATCTGGATCTTTCTACATTGGTCCAGGAAGCCTAGCTAGGGCAGGCAAGATAAAGGACATAGCCATGTGACCAGAGAATCCTGAGACAGAAAGCCAGGCAGGACTTACGATTTGTCACCTAAAACCCATGATGTGCTGCCTCAGGCTCAGTTTCATCACTTGTAAAAGGAGATACCACAGAAAAGATTTGTGGAAAACGTGCTGGGGGTCAGCCATTGTTCTGGGTTCTGGGAATACTGTAGGGAAGAAGTGTCAACCTTGTTCTGAAGGAGTTTGCATCCTGGTGAAATAGCACGTGAATACAGCACTCTAGTGACCAGGAGGGCCAGAATTAAAAAGGAAGCTGGCAAGAGTCTTAGGGCTTCATTGTGCAATGCGTTACCCTCTCCCCACCCCATAGGCCTGTGTCTTGGAGCATTTCCTCCGCGGCTGGTGAGACTGTTTTGGAAGATTGTAGAACCTTTAGGTCAGTGGTTCTCAACCTTTCTAATGCTTTCACCCCTTAAGACAGCTAGTTTCTCATGTTGTGGTTTCCCCCAACTATAAATTTATTTCTCTTGCTATTTCAGTAACTGAAATCTTGCTACTGTTATGAAATGTAATGTGGATTATTTTAGGAGGTAGAGATTTGCCAAAGGGGGTCGTGCCCCACAGTCACTGCTTCAGGTGGTAAAGCCTTGGTGGGGGGGAGTGCATGTTCCTGGGGGCTGGCTGCTGGGGTTTGACAGTCAGATTAACTTTCTAGCTAATCTCCATTTACAACCAGCCAAGGTAACAGGGCCAGCTGCCTCACGCTCCTGCCACCGTGCCTTCCTTTCAATGATGGACTGTATCCCTTTCAGCCGAGAGCCAAAATAACTCCTTCTTCCACTAAGTCTCATTGTGTCAAGGATGAAGTCACGGCAGTGAGAAAAGCAACCAAGAGCAAGAATGACGACAAAGGACGATGAATTGCTTTACACGGAGGAAGGAAAGAACTTCTAAAATGTATGTCTGGGGAGGTGTTCCAGGAGAGGACCTGACAAGGACAAATGTCCTGAGGCTTCTGAACTTGTTTTGTAGGCATAAATAAAGCACGGGCACAGCTTCTGGAATACCGTAAGCAGTTCACTGGTGCCTGCTCTCATAAATATAAAGAAAGTATTTGCATAGCACTTTTGCCAAGAGTTGACCAGCAACGATCATGATCTGTAATTCCCCTCAACTCCAGACCTCTGTTGCTCTCCTCCTTTGTGACCACCTTTTGTTTGTGGAGTTAGTACTTTTAGTTCTTGCTTAGACATGAAATACAAGAGGGCACAAAATAACCCGAACTAGAAGCTCACCCAAAATGCCTGGCCGTATTTTAATCAGAGGCTGTTTTGCACAAATGTTTACATGTTTGCACATGCTGCTCTTACTCTGTTATCGACAGGATGACAGTGTGGGTATGGAAGTTGGCATTAGATGCCATGCCTTTCCACCCTAAATTCATGGGGTTGTTGGAGGATCCCATGAAAGGCTGACTCTGGGCGTCTTCTGCAAACCATCACAGCACAGTGAGTCACTGCTGACTGAGGAACATGAAGTGAGTCTTCTGAGCTCATGGCCGTGGCTCTGGTGGGACTAAGCCCACCCATGGTTTGGATAACTAGGAAATATAAGCCGGAGACCAACGCTTGCCCCAAGGAAGACACAAAGCCAGTCAGAATGGGGGGGGTGGGGGGGTAACTCTTCTGTTTTCAATATTCTTTGAGATGCAAGTTGATGGTATTTGTTTAGGTTGGCCTTGAAAAGGAATCATTCTGTTGTGAATCCAAGTTGCTTAGAAAAAGTTGATGATGTCTACAAGAGGATGATTAAACTATGCACACATCACAGGAGGGAGAACAAGAGAGATTTCTCTGTCTTCTAAAGATGTGCAATTAAAGCTATAGGCATGGTGTAGCTTCAAAGGGCACACATTTCAGTGTCAAGACTGGTGGGGTTTTGGGGTGCCTCAACTCAGACTCTCAAGGTCTAGATTCAGTTACTGAATTTTAACCAGAAAGAAATAAAGAGTTCTCTGCAAGTGATTGAAAAGACCACATAAAGTTACAGAAAGGACTCTTGTGACTATGCCAGTGTAGCCCAGCCACACTCCAGGCTATCACTGACCACAAAGGCACTGATCCTGGAATGCAATTTCTTATTACTATCATTACAGATTAGTGGCAGAAAGAGGACAGAAGGGGACTAAGAGGGCTCATTTAAAATTCCTAGGTCAGGTTGAATCAGCTTGGCCTCCCACATGCTAGTCATTGTCAGTTCAAAGATTGGTTCCATTGGTCCTGAGAGTGGAAAAAAGGGAGCACCCCTCTCAGGTATAATTGTTTGCCTCTAGGGCCCAGAAGGGACATTGGAGCTATGAAGATATTTTCAAGTCCTCCAAGAGTAAGCTTTGGTACACTGCCTCTAAAGATGCATGCTCTTAGACTAAATGTCATATCTCCTTTAAATAGGTCATATCAAGAGATTTCTGATAGCACAATCCTAAATTTTATCCTAACTTGAAGTAAACATTGGCCACTGTTCATAAAATAGGGAGGCTGTGAAGCCCATGAATATCCTAGCATGCTCTCTGAAGATCACATACAATTAAGATGAGGTGCATTGGACAGAAGATGTGGTCATAATATACCTACCATGATTATATACCTTTGAAGGAAGTCACTTCATCTAGCTCCTTCCTATGTCCCACCTTTCTATCATCCAAAGAGCATGCTGATAATCTAACTGACGGACAAGTGGCAGTTTTAGTAAATGTGAAATTTCTAAATTATTTTCTAATTAATGAAAAAGAATCACAATAAGAAGGAAGTCTGAAGAGAAAGAAAAGGGAGGTCGTGGAGAGAGAAAGGTTAGGACAAAAGAGGTGAGAAAGAAGCTACATGATTTGTATGAGCCCAGAAATCTGAACAAGCTGTAATTTCTATCTTAATTTTCCTAGACATTTTCTTTTCTTTTCTTCATGTTTGAAAAGGAAAGAATAGAAAGGGAAGAGATGAGAGGAGGTGAGAAGGAGAGAAGAGAGGAAAAGGGATCTTCATAGTCAAGTGAACAATTAAAAATGATTAACTTCTTAATTCCTCATTACCCTTCTGAAGACTGTCACTTTCTTTGCCTCTGTTGTTGTCTACTGATCTTGTTCCAGTTATATTCTCAAGCCTAAGAGGAACCTTTCATCCACCTCTTGGATTTTCAGCTCTAGGACCCTTTCAAGCTCAAGACTTGCAGCTTTTAACTGTTGGATAGATGAACCCCAATCTCCATAGATGACCTCCATTGGCAACTAGTATTTAAGATGCACTGAGCAAGCAGGCAGGAAAACATCGATGACTTGTACTATAACAGAACCCTTGGCTTTAAGGATTGTGCTGGAGTTACTTTTTGGAGGGAAGAAGGTAAAATTTGGGCAAGCCTGGCTTCCTGAGATGTCTAACCTCAATTGTCAACTTGGTTGGATTTAATTTTTATGGCATTGTGAAGCAAAATGTTGGCTATGTCCATGAGAGCCTTCCCATAGAAGTATAACTGAAGAACCACCCTGAGCGTAGGTAATACCACCCCATGAACAAAGATAGAAAGGGGCAAAGTAAGCTGAGCTGGGCTGAGCACCAACATCCACATCTCTGCTTCTTGGTTGCAAGAACAATGTGACCACCTGTCTTAGTCAGGGTTTCTATTTCTGCACAAACATCATGACCAAGAAGCAAGTTGGGGAGGAAAGGGTTTATTGAGCTTACTTCTATATTGCTGATTATTACCAAGGGAGTCAGGACTGGAACTCAAGCAGGTCAGGAAGCAGGAGCTGACGCAGAGGCCATGGAGGGATGTTCCTTACTGGCTTGCTTCCTCCTGGCTTGCTCAGCCTGCTCTCTTATAGAACACAAGACTTCTAGCCCAGGGATGGCACCACTCACAAGGGGCCCTACCCTCTTGATCATTAATTGAGAAAATGTTCCACAGCTGGATTTCATGGAGGCACTTCCCCAACTGAAACTCCCTTCTCTGTGATAACTCCAACCTGTGTCAAGTTGACACACAAAACTAGCCAGTACACCATCTGCTTCATGTTTATTCCATGATTTCTCCACCATGATGAATGACATCCTCAAACTATGAGCCCAAATAAACCGTTCCTTCTTTACATTGTTGTATATGTATACACAACATGGTTGTTGTGTATTTTTGTCACAGCAAAGAGAAACTAATATATATATATATATATATATATATATATATATATATATATATATATATTCAAAGTACCCTTCTTCTTGAGCCATATCTTGAGACCATAAGGACTGTCTTTTTTGGATAGGTTCGCATATCAATATTATGCAAGGACCCTCATCCAGTGTCTTCTGGCCCAATCCAGAGGCATCAGTCCAATAAGCACACATAGCAAGACTGTGTCCTTAGTCACCTAACACAGATAATAAAGAATTTTTGAAAGAGTGGGTCACAGAAAGAAAGCTGTTCGTTGAGCTAATATTGTCAACTAATATCCTACCTTAAACTTATGAAACAGCCAGTGTCTGTTATTTAAGAGTAAATCAAATGGTGCTCACTGCATAGCCAGAAATGCTTTATTTTTAAAGTAATTATTTTACCTTGGAAACTAAAGAATAAGTACGGACAAAATATCCTGTAATTTGAAATTCAAGTCTAGACTATGGTTTTGCAAAAAAGCAAACATCATATTGAGTTGATGGATAACTGTCATACAAATACAAAACTTTGGGGTTCATGGACCTGTGCAACCCTTCCTACTACTTGAGTGAAGCCTCATGAAATCAGCTTTACTTGGGTGACGGAATGAAGATATAACATCCAGGCAAGTGCCTGCATTGCATTGATGACCACTCAGCTTGCATCAGGAATTGAGTGAAGTACTTAGTCTTCCCATATTGTGAGGGAAATGTAGCACTTACTTCACAGATGTGCTGTGTGTTGTTTAAGTAAGGTAACAATTACAATGTTTTGGGATGAATGAAACAGACTGAATCAAACTTAGACATCTATTTGATATTAATGGCCTAACGTTTAGCCAGGCTGTGGCTAAAAGAATAGATCTGGAGTTTTACAATATGGTCTATTTTCATCTAAGTCTCTTGGAGATGGTACATTAGGAATATGAGTCAAAGAGATTACCTGTGTCCTAGGATGAATTAAGGAAGCAATAATACAATGAGAAACCATGGTATTGATCATGCTGAGGACTTATGGTCTGGTCATCTGTCAGTATGATCTGATATGGTATTAAGATTCTTTCATTTTTATAAGAGGGTCATGGCATCCAATTTCCCAGTTACTGGAGAATGATGAGAGAACCAGGTGAAGGTTTTGGCCCACAAATGGCACATATTTCAGGAAGACTCTGGTAACTGGCATCAGTGGAATTCCAGGAAGGAAGTGGCCAGGAAGAAATGCCAGTGAATGGAAAGAACACCAGCTCTCTCCACTGTGTGCACAGGAGGTGAGCTGGCAAGGAGAAGGAATTGAGCATTGGGTGTAATTCCTGCACTTGCTGCTTAAGCTGTATTGACTACCTACGCCTTTTCAGAGCAATCTCTACTGTAAACAGCTATTTATCGATTAAAAATACACAAAACACTGTTAGCCTCCATCCCACAGGGAGATTGCCTAGTGTGATGAAGGAAATTCAATTCTGCCCTGTAATCCTTGATCTCTCCCGTCTACTTCTACTTCTCCTTTTTAATTTTCTGGTTCGGCAACCATCCATGTATCCATTGCAATATGACAGTGAATGTCATATGCTCCTCACTTCTTAGACAGGAGAACAAAATCTCCTAGAGACTGAGAAATGAGCCCCAAGTATCAAAACTACTGAGCATGAGCATTTTGATGGGAAGTGATTGATACCTTCCAGGCAGCACTCTGGCTTCTTCCACTAACCTTAACAGCCTTGGGTTCTTCTACTCAGTGTCCAAAGATGTATAAGACTATTAGTTCTTTCCCAAAGTCATTCCAAAAAGAGTTGAAATAGGGAAATGGAGGGCTTCCTGGCCATGTCTGAATTCTTAAAGTTAAACTTTACTTGAAGCATAAGAGTTCTCAGAAAAGAAAAAATCTAGTAGTCTGCTCTGAAGGGACTTAGCTCCTTTGTTGGTGTTTTTCTGGGAAGCTGGTAATGAACCCATAAATGCTAATGAGGAATGTGTTGTGGCTCCCCAACAGGGCTTAGTCAAACCAACCTTGTTAGAGGACAGGATTACAGGGCTTGGAATGATCACACTCACTCCGCCACACTGGGCTGGGCACTGCATCAGGAAGGGCACCGTCTGCTTCGTCAGCGCAGATTGCACCCTTTCCACCCCAGCCTCTCTGACCTAGATTATTTCCCCAGGAGGATAGTTTCAAAGGCTTCTTTTCAGAGTCAAGATGGAGCTTTTAGCTCTCCATAGGCTTGATCACTTGCTATATGCTGAGTACCAAGACTGTACTGTGCCAAGACTACCAAGGGCTGTGAGAAGAGACTCCCTATAGACTCCCTATAGACTCCTTCCTGGTTCATCACCTAATAGCCTTCATCCTATGGATCTGAAGCATCTATAATGAATGAAGAGTCCATAAGTTGGGACACTGCTCAAGCACAAAGAAAGGGCTCTGAACAATTTGAAACAGGAATAAAGAATGTCAAAAAAAACTCTGGTTCTCTGGAAACTTCTAATAAGCCATTGTCAGTCTTAGCTCAGAGAGGCAAAAGAAGAGAGGGCAGCAAGCACCTGCATGTTAAGAGTAGCCACTATAGCTATAGCCTGACAAGAGGGGAACTTACGGAAGACATCCCCTATGGTCATTCTCCTTGATGGAAGCCCATCAATAGAGCCCAGAGGCACCCTCTGGGACACAGACAGGCAAGAAGAGGTGAATGGTTTGAGGAGTTGTACAAACTTGTTCCCCAAGACATGGTATGAGAGCCCTAGGAGTCAGATAGGCAAGTACAATACACAGTTTCCTCAGCCAGCTGTTTTCCTCAACCTTCTGCCTCCTCAGACATACCTGTCCACGCTGCTAATAGCATGCTGCCCTTCTGCACTTACTGATGGTCACCACACCTGCTACTGGACAAAAGTGATTATACCTTCTGCATTGTTGTAACTCAGAGCCTTTCTCCATGTTCCATGGCCAGCAGGCCCATGTTGATTGACAGCTTTGTTTGCTGGTAAAGATGAAGGGCTATGGGAGGCTTACTGGTACAGCATTTCTCTATGCATGACCTGGGAATCAAACAACAACAACAACAACAACAACAACAACAGGGCCATGACCTGAACATCCTGTGTTTTACATGGAATGGTTCTCTTTGCAATGTATCTGACAAGGGTGGGTCAGGTCATTTACTGACCTTGAGACACCTTAGAAAGTCTGTCTATGTAGTTGATAGACAAGAACACAGATGATTCAAACCAGCACAAAGATGGATTCATGATGCATGGGCTGAACTTAATATCTCCCAATGTTTGCTTGGTGGATAGAGAAATGGGGGAATATGAAGGCTTGGAACACAGGAGTGGATCTAATTCCCTAGGGATCTAGAATCATGTGCTTTGTTCATTGGCCAATGTAAATGTTTCATATAGTATTCTTAGCTCAGCATTCATCATAGACCACTATTCAGAAGCCTTTGACAGAGTTGATCTTCTACATTCCTCTCCCTGTAGCCACTCCAACAGCTATTCAGCAAGGAAAGGATACGGGAGATGCAGGTAGTTAAAGAATCTTATACACAACTGGTCCTCCTATACAAAAAAAAAACTCATATATATATAATGTTCAGAAGCCTATGATAAAGAGTCGACAGCTTTGAGGTGAAGAAATTGAGATGCAAAAAAAAAAAAAGGTTGGTGAGGAAAGAGTGGAAGGGGAAGGGGAAGTGAATGGAAACCCAAACACATTTTAGACATGTATGAAAATGTTATAACGAGACCCATTATGATCTAAAATGAATATATGGTAATAGAAACTTTAAAAGTAAGGAAAGTCAGATAACTCCTCAAGATCATCCATGAGCAGCTAAGCGCATGGATACGTGACCCCTTGTGAGGGCTGGCTCTCAGCCTTCTGGAAAGGTTTCTGTTTTCTGAATCTGCAGTACGGCTCTCCGGCACTTCCCTGGGAGTCACCACACGATGGTCCTCTGAGCTTCTGCAGATCGGAGCTTTTCCAACAACAGGAATGGTTCTGATGACCAGCCAGGGCTAGATGATGAGGATCAGGTAGAAGCAGCTTTGGAGTCCAGCATGTGTGTTGTCACCAGCATCTTAGTCCAGTCGCCCTTGAGGTACCCTGAGTGTATGGGCAGCAGGACTCCCAGAAACACACAGTAACTACATCAGGAACAGTGCACGAGGTTTTGGATTCTGTGCCTGCTGGGAGGGCTGGGAACTACCCAGAGCTGCTTCTAAGAAACTCCCATACTTTGTTCCCTCAAGCACCTTCGTTTCTAGCAAAACCACTCTCCTCTGGGGAAGTCTGGCAGACAAAACAGGTTAGCAAAGAAGAGTCACTTTAACTGTAAGCAAATGAAATGTTCCACATATATCTAACACAGTGAACGGCAGGTCTAGGCAGAGCATATATAAAAGGTCTCCACCACTGGAATCTGATCCCTTCATCTCGCCCAACCCCTGGAAACTTGACTTGGGAATGACTTATCACATAGGGATAAGTTAGTTTGCCAGTACAAAGTCAAAGCCAAAAATCTTTAATAGAATGAAGGAATTAAAAGTGAAGGAACTAACCCATCTTGTAGAGATGAGTTAGTAAGATTTAAAAAAAAAATCAATAAAAGAAGCTAAGTATATAGAAGCAGCCAGTTGAAGGACTTCTGGAAGAGAGAGATACGTGTGAGCTAGTGTCTGAAGTGTGTATTTCTCATTGGTGTGTGTGCATGCATGTGTATGTGTGTGTGTGTGTGTGTGTGTGTGTATGTGTGTATACATATGCATTCTATACATATACATATGTGTAAATCCTAGCAAGAGGTTGCTGGGGAAGGTTGCATTTGCCCAATAAGAAATTCTAACAAATGGAAGCACAGGACCATTGACGTCAAGGAAGGAGTGTCTTCTAAAGGCCCCCTGGCCTCCTTCCACAGAGCTTTCTCCTAAGTTGTCTTCATTTCAGGCTTAGGTTTCCATAAACACTGCAGTTATTTATTTTATTTGCGTTTGAAATGTTAAACAAGTCCCGAAAGCGAAACCTATGAGGGCGATGGGCAGCCTCTCCAGAGAAGAGCCACACCACAAGAATCTTCTGCGTGGGATTGACAAGGCTGTCTCTCCCTAACACATGTCGCTTCTGGGTCTCTGGGAAGACCCCCCCCCCAGCATCCCTGCTCTGCCTCACAGCTCTGACAACCCCCGGGCTACCTAGTCTCCTTCACTGTTGTCCAGAGTCTCCTGTGGCCCACTTGGAGGAGAGCTTCCCCTTGAGATGTTCTCTCTCCAGGCAGAGAAATGGTTAATATCACAAACAACAGCAGCAGTACCAAGAGTGATGGATCTCCCTCACTCAATGCTCACTGGGATGAGGAGCTGCTGCACTCCAAGATGAGGCATGAACAGGCAGCAGTCTTAGCGCTTGTGTGGTAGATGCTTCCATTTTGCCCATCTTACAAGTGAGAAGCCCGAATCATGGAAAATTAAAATACATGATTATAAGAGACAAAGCAGACTCTAGGGGGAAAAAGGATCATTAAAGAGCTTATTGGAAAAAACTATGTCATCAGGAGGGAGACTATTTCAATGTGGTATTTATTTTAAAACTAAAAAAAAAAAAAAAAAAAAAAAAGGACGGGAGGGTGCATAAGAATTTTTGTTGCTCTGGCAGAGAACCTGGGTTTAGTACCATGTAGCCTCATGATGAGGCTTACAACCACCCATAACTCCAGTTCTATAGGTTCAGATGCCCTCTTCTGGCAGACACAAGTACTTGTGCGCGCACGCGTACATGCATGCACATTAAAACAAATAAACAAATCTTTAAATATTTAAAAATTAACAAAATTGTAAAAAAAAAAAAAGTAAAAGAACAAAACTTCACAATTAAAAAAAAAAAACATGGCTGAGATTTTAAATGAGAGCAGCTCAGTGGATTTAGCTCTAATCCACGTGGTGACAGCCTCTGTGCTCAGGCCTCGCCACCTCTCTGAGCATTCACTGACGCCTATGGTATGCAATGTAAGACTGCTGCTGCTGCTGCCCTCTGTTTGCATGATCTCTGTCATCCTTGGAGCCTGACATGGTGGGTGTTGTAACACTCATTGACATGGGAAACGGACCAGGCAAACTTCTCCTGCTCAGCCATTGTTTATGTCTACTTCTGTCTCCAACGGCCAACCCAAACTGAATCCCAAGCAGGACTTGAGCCCAAGATCCCTGAGTCCTGTGCTCTCACCAGAAACTCAAAGCTGTCCCAGTCAGCTTACATCCAGGCTATCTCTCCAGCTGGGAGAGTAATTTAAACGAGAGGAAAACAGTAAGGACTCTGCTCCAGGTTGGTATAGAGGCTGTAGGGATGCTGTACATGCAGCCAAATCTGTTCTGGACAAGTATTCTTCATAACATCAGCCAAACCTAACCCTGAGACCCTCATCGCTCACCTGTCTAAAACTTCCAACTCTTCCCTTCCTCGGAGTCTATGTAGATACATAATAGACCCTCAGCTTTCAAAGTTGTCACCAGACTGCCCAGAGCCACTTCATTCTTTAAGCCTCTCCAACCTACTCATTCCTAATACAACAACACTGGACACAGGTGTGTGTAGTCACAAAGAGACACAGCTTGCTCCCCAATCCCTGCCTCAGCTCTTCAGGAGAAAAAGGTAGCATTGGAAATGGGAGACAGTGAGGAGTGGGGTAGAGACTTTAGAGTCAGAATCCAAATCATGAGGTAGGGCAAGGGAGCTGCTGATGCTGACATGCCAAAATTCACATTTGATTGTGTAACATTCGGGGGGGATCTGGGGGGCAGCTAATGCAGGCATCTAGGTGAGCATGGCCTCCTGGTTTACAGTGAGCAGCATTTGGGCACATTTGGAGGGGACCCTAGTAGGGATGTGGGGCTCGTCAGACTTGGTCTCTAGCCACCCTGATTCTAAAGTCTCAGTCACCCAGGTCTAGACAATATGTCCTCTTTGCCACTCCTCAGACTCAGCTGTTATAGACACTCCCATTTCTAACTCCTCCCTCTCAAGAACATGGGTTTGGGGGTCAGACAATGTAGTTTCAAATCCACTTACTCATTGTTTACTTACTGTCATTTGCTCATACACGAGTTGTCTTCTCTCTCATTAAAATCAATCGTTTTTCAATAAATGTATCCTGATTATGGCTTTCCCCTCCCTTGCCTTCTCCGAGATCCTCTCCACCTCTTTTTTTTTTTTAATCTATACCCTTCCACCCAAACTCACACCCTTTCTTTTTCCTCTCTCATTAGTAACCAGACATCTGGAATATAATAATAATATAAAATAAAACTAATCTTAGTTTCAAATGTCATAATGGTGAGTACATAAAAGGTCTGGTACCATCCTCATGAAATTGATGTCTTTTGTTCTCCTCCCTGGCTTTGCGTCCTTCACTATAACCTCATCAGAAACCTGGGGGAAACCTGGTATGACTAGTCAGACTTCGGAATTAATTTCGGAGATTTCCTGGATGTGAGTCTAATAATGTTCCTGATCCTGGGCTCTAGAGAGAGTCTGATGCCCGAGGTGATTGTGAGATGCCTTGAAATATGTGATTAGGCAAAGAACTGGGAACAAGGAGAGTCTAGCTGGGATGAGGTACCCTAGTTTCAAAGGCAGCAATGGAAAGGAAGATCGCTCATTTGTATCTACATCTTAACATACTCTGCAGGTTTTGGTACCATCTTCACCTACTGGGGAAGCAGCGGATGGAATGAATTTGGAAAACATGTCAGATGAGACACTGAATGTAAACGCCCTTTGCAGACACTTTCCCTCATGCTGGGGTTCCCTGGCCTATACAGCACACTGTCCTGAGCTGACTTTCTCTGTGTGTCCAGCTCTAGCATCTCCCTGTTTCTGCCCATCCCATAGCGGACACTCTTGCTATCCAATTGGTTTATCCATGAGGCAGTTTCCTTCTGGCTTTATGTTTTTCTTAGCTCTTCACCAATCCTGCCTTTGTGGAACACAATAACTATCTAGCCCTGCCTGTAGAGTCAAGACCCTGCCATGCACTAGTGTTTTTCCACCATCATCTTCAGGTGCTGTCAGTAAGGGCTTCCACCTCTCCTCCCAAGCCGGACCCTCCAGCCTAAGCACATGGTATGTCTTCTATTGACTTTCTTCCCTTCCTCAGAGCATTCCCGGTCTTCAGCGGAGCCTTGTCTCGTTCTCCTGGAGACATGGGAGCATTCTCTTAGCCCACATGCAACATCTCTTCCTCCTGCAGCAGAAATTGTGGTAACAGGATTCTGAAAGGCTGCAGGTCCATCAGCAGCAAGTATCTCCAGCTGCCTTCAGGAGTCAGTGGAGTATGGTCCCTTTGAAGATCCTGGATCCCATGGAGGACAGAAATTGAACATCTGGTGCTGAAGCATTGCTGAAGGTCGAAGGCTCAAATTCATTTTTCCATTCTAGCTGTTGCCTGGAAGACAGATTTGCAGGTGCCTTTGACTCTTCTTAGAGTCGTTACCAGCACCCCCACCCTTTTCAGTTGTAAAATGGGATTTTTTTTCATTAAGAACTAAGCTCAGATCATCAATGCTCTTCATGTAGCTGCGAGAGCTAGAAGCAACCAGAAGTTTGCATCTGTTCTAGAGGTTGACAGGGAAGTAAATACAAAACCTTATTTGCATTCAAGGACTCCACATTTTGGGTACTTTGTGTTTGCTCAAAAGCAATGAAGTGCTTTCTTTCCATCGGCAAAGAATCCAAGCTGGAAAACCTGAAGCCAGGTTTATCTGCTTGGCTTTAGTTCATAAATAATTTAGTTATATTTAATTCATAAATAATTTTAATTTTTATTTATCCTCTCAATGAATAGAGTCTAGCTGGAATATAGAGCTCCCACTTTTCCTTGAAGTACAATGTATCTCTGCTTCTTTCTGGTTTATGAGTGTGTAAATATTGCTCTTTTGTATCTTCCTGTCAATTGCTTGAGGGCAGTTTATCTGAAGTACATTTGTATCTTTCATGCTATCTTACATATAATATGTCTTAAAATATTGCTTACTTGGCAGAGTGAATGAAAAGGTAAATATTAGAAAGAAGAAGCTGTTCACCAGCATTATGAATCTTCCTGGCCACCTCCCTCCATATACTCCAGAAATAGAGTCAAACATTCATTGTACTTCTATGGTCATTTTCAGTCAGTAAAAGTAAAATAGAACTGTGTTTCTAGATTCCACGGGTATCCAGGAGAAACGTTAGAAGCCTGCTGTATGAATCCAGGCTCTCCAAACTCAAAGGAACCAAGCTGAGTCTGGAGGATGGCCATCACATGCCCTGCTGAGACGCAGTCTCCACTGGATTCCATAATATAAATAACTGCTAAGGAGGCTTTAGAGATGAGGAGACAGAGAATGGACTTCTTCAGGCTCCACTACAGTTAACTCCAATGAACACGAAGCGTCAGCCAAATGACCCACAGAGAACAGCCCGGTCCTGAGAGTCTTCCTGCCATGTTTGTCAGAAACTGGGGCAATATTGGACTAGCTGCTGGTCCTGTGCTGGAGGAGACAATCTGTTTATCTAAGGGGCAATTGTGTATGGAATTCTTAGGTCACAGTTGTGCTTTTTAATTTCCTGTTTCTTCTCCCCTTATTTAGTTCGAGTGTCAAGGCCTCCAGACAAGGCTTCTTTGGTGCTTAGAACTATTGGGCCATGAGGCCTAAATTTGTGTCTGATTTCCTTGCCCAACCAACAAGTCCCTAGCCCCACCTTCCCCAAACCACTGTTCTTCATTGTTCTTCGGAAAGAACTCAGCGGCCCAGTGAACAGCTGTTTCCAGGGGACTGGCCAAGTGGAAACTGGGACAGAGCCCAGACTACTTTCTTGTATGCGCTCAAATGGTGGACCTCTGGCAAATCCAACTGTTACTTGCCAGTGCACCCTCAGCTGGAGCACCCCCAACTAGAGCACTCTCACCTGGAGCATCTTGAGTGTCACCCTATAACACCATCTTCAACACCCATTCATGTTATTCTGTTAGGCAACCAAGATGCCTATGCTACACCTAACCACGTCTACTCTCTCATTTCATGGCAGGGAAGAGGCATCTCTTATTCTAGGCACATACTATTAGCTTACACACTGTTCTCCTCTTCCTACAAGAATGTTCTTCGTATTTCTCAGCTAAGTGTTCAATCCATGAGGTGATCTGAAGACGAACCTCCCCCACAAATATAGAGTAAGAACTTGAATACATGAGCAGGATCCATGCCCACAGGGGCTCTTATTCCCACACTGCAAAAACACAGATGGAGAAACAAAGCAGAAGAGAACATTTTCTTAAATATTTTCTTCTTCTTACTTTGCCTTTGGTTGCTATTTTCAACTTCTTCACTCTGAATATAAATATTCTTAAGTATTATTCTTCAAAGAAGGTAGAAAAGGAAATGAGAGAAGAAAAGAACAAAGAGGAAAAAAAGGAAGAAGTGAAGAGAGGGAGGGAAGGAAGGAGAAGGAAAGAAGTGGAGAGATGGAGGGAAGGAAGGAAGCAGGGAGGAGCAGCTCCAGGCAGATTCTACTTCTGCACATACAGTCATCCCCTGAACATCGCCAGTGAATGACATACGATGGAGTTTATGCCAAATTTCAAGCTCACTGTGCTCAGCACTTCCACTTCCAATGCGTCCTCTGCTTTTATGGCTACCCACCAGAGGTTTTCAACCTGTGTGTCACAACCTCTTTGGGAGGTTACATATCAGATATTTATATTATGATTCATAACAGTAGTAAAATTACAGTTATAAAGAGACAACAACATAACTGTATGGTTGGGGGTCACAGTATTAGGAAGGTTGAGAGCTACTGCTACACACAGTAGATTCATGTACCCCAAAGGAAAATTTGTGCTACCTTAAACTTCCCTGTTAATGCTCTGTTAATGTAATCAGTAACTAGGTCCCTTCTCACCTGCCTCTTAGATGGCTCACCTAATTTCCTCAAGGGTAGGGGGTGAGGTGCTAGGGATTGAGCCCAAGACCTTGCTCATACTCCACCACTCCACCACTCCACCACTGAATTAGATCTTCAGCTCCTTTTCCTTTATTATCTTGAGACAGGGTCCCATTAGGTCTCCACTTAACCTTGAACTGTCAAGCCTCCTGCTCCAGCTGCAGGACAGCTAGGATGACAGATCTACAGCTCCGGATTTGGACCACCCTTTGTATTACTCTGCAGACACTCGTGCCTTTTTGTGTGAATAAAGCCTCTAAATTCTGTTCCTCCAAAGTGAATGTTTTGAAAGCATAAATCTAGGACTACCTATATGCTGCTTAAGCTCATCACTACTCTTCAGATCCTCTGGAAAAAAAAACTTTAACAACAACCTAACAGTTAGACCACTACGGGAATGGGTCCCTGTATGCACCCCAGGTTCTCACCAGAACCTGATTTTTCTTCCATACCAGACAGTTCCAAACACTTCAACCTGCTGTGCACCTTTGTGCCTGGTGCCTCAGGGCTTCACACATGAAGTTTGTCTCCCATGAGTGTGCCATCTCCACTGTCTCTAAGACATCTTAGCTACAAGCATGACTTCATCTTTAAAGATCAGCCAAACCTCCATGTGCCAGACTTGAGGGATGCTATTTTGTGACACTTAACAGTTCACACCTTCTTCATGAATATGAAATTTTGTTATATTATAAAATTGTGTGTGTGTGTGTCCATGTGCATGTGGGGTGTGTGTGTGTGTGTGTGTGTGTGTGTGTGTGGCCTCCAAATTCAATACTATCTTTTATTTTTCCCTCTGTGTCTATTCTTGGCTAGCCCAAAGTTTGCTACCCAGTAGGTTTGAAACTCGAAATAAATATTTGTTAAGAAAAGATACAACCGGAGAGGCAGAAACTGAAAAGGGCCACAAAACAGAGTTCGTGATGTGCTATGGCTTGGGAAATAAATTAATCAGAAAACATAAAAATGAGCAGGTGGTACAGCCTCAGTAATTAGCATAGAATTCCTAGGCAATTCTGTGAAGAAAGGACAGTGGACTAGAGGAGATATTTAGTGCAGACCCACAATGGTGAGTGAATACTGGCAGCCTACAGTACAGCTGAAATGGGGGATTGTTAACTGCTTAGTTAACTGCATGCAAATTGAACTCAGTCATTGATTTTTTTTTTCAAGTAGGAAGAGACTTTGTCTTTGCGGCTTGGTGAAAGTGGAATTAATTCTAAATGGAAACTAAAAGGACATAAAGCTAAGTATACCGTGAAGATCTTTCTAACAATAAATCTACTTGGCTATGGACTGTGTCAAGACATAGGAGTCTGTTCTACAGATTGCTAGTTCTGTGACCTTGACGAAGTTACTTAACCTCTCTGAGCTTCAGTTCCCTTGTTGGAAAATGGCTGTGATCGTGGCACATGTCTGAATATAAATAGCATGATGAAATGTCCTCAGTGCAGTGTACAATGGGTAGTAGGTCCATATTGGCTTTCTATTAGTGATTGTTAGTGCTTTATTATTGAGCCATTAGGAGCAAAGGTAGAATATTGAGCACCTAAATACCTTCCCATTTTACCTTCTCTCTGCTCTGATAGATATTTGTGTATCTAATTGCCACATGGACTATCCATTTTTGTGGGAATGGCCCAAATATGTTCTACCTGATTATTTTGAGTTATTAATTTTCATTTTGTGTGCATGTGTGCCTACAGGTATGTATGTGTATCACATGTGTGCCTGATGACTGTGAAGGCCAGGGAGGGCATTGAATCATCTGGAACCTGGATTGTAGATAGCTCTGACCCACCATGTAGTTGCTGGGAACCAAACCTAGGCCCAATGCAAGATCTACCAGAGTGCCACCCCTCCAGCTCCATGTTTTACTTTAATGAACTCCTGAGACCTTGTAACTAGGGAAATATTTTTTTTGGTCTAGGTTGAATTGGAAGATGTGGTCTCTTTAAGCATCAGAGGCTTGATTGGATATCACATTTAAAAATTTGTGGTCCTAGTGCATTTATGTGATGCAGTCTGATTCACCCATCGTTTCTTCCAGCTACAAAATCAACTGAAACGACTGGTGTGTGGATTACTTATCTCCTTGCAGTGATGGAATACCTAACAAACAGAACATAAGGGAATAAAGGGTTATTTTTTTCTCTCCCAGTTCGAAGGTCCTGTCCAATGTTGGCTGCAGTCTTGGTGGCAGATTTGCTCAGCTGAGATACCTCGTCTCACAGCACCAAGCAGAGAGCAGACAGGAAGTCGGCTTGGGCTATAAAACCTTAAGCCCATCCTCAGTGACCCAGTTCTTCTAACCAAGCTCTGCCTCCTAAGGGTTTTATGATGTTCCAATGAGGAACAAAGTGTTTAAATACTTAAGCCTGAGAGGAATAGTTCACAATCAAACCACGAGTAGCAACTATGTGCCACACGATAGCTAGTTGTTGGAGATGGACAATCAAGGCTTTGACCACATGGAACTTGTGGTCCAGTGATTCTAAGGTCCTGGTGCATTAAGGAGTTGTGTGCAACCCAAGCTACCTTGACAGACATCAGATGTCGATCTTTGTGTTTCTCCTGTTTGCTAACCATTAGCTTATCTTGTCTAGGAAAGAATGAATGTATAGGTTAAAAAGTACAATGGATCTTCTTCGTGTTTGATGCTTCAAGTTCCACAGCTTGAGGAGCCTCCCACACTAGCTCTGAGTTGTTTTTCCTTTTTCTTTTCTCTTTTATTTAACTTTTTTATGGATTCCTTGTGAGTTTCACATTTTGTTTTTGTTTTTTATTTTTTTGGTGTTTTGTTTTTTGTTTTTTGTTTTTTGGTTTGTTTTTGTTTTTGTTTTTGTTTTTGTTTTTCGAGACAGGGTTGATCTGTGTAGCCCTGGCTGTCCTAGAACTCACTCTGTAGACCAGGCTAGCCTCGAACTCAGAGATATGCCTGCCTCTGCCTCCCAAGTGCGGGGATTAAAGGCGTGCGCTGCCACCACCACCCGGCCAGCCACATTTTACTTTTTACCCATCACTTTTCTGACCACTCATTTCTTTAAACTAGCACAATAAGATAGTGCAGGCTCATCTTGTATGGTGTGTCTTCCACTGCCATAAGCATGGTTCCTCTTCTGGAGAAATGATCCTTAGAGACCAAGGTCTTAGACTTGATGTGCTCATACGTACTGTTTTCAGTCTCTTCTGTGAACACAACTCTACATTAAGATAGATATATATATATACTTAGATGTATATATATTTCAGTGCAAGTTAGTAATTGTTTTCATGGTATTTTGTTCTCTTCCACTCTCTTTGGAAAAGCAGATGTTTTCATTGAAAACTCAAACAAGAGGTTTATAGTGATGCATCTGTACTGGTTGGGCAAGCATGACTGAGTTTGGGGCCCCAATACCCATGTGTAAAAACTTGGTGTGATGGAATGCTCCTGTAACCCCCTCTCCTGGGAGGTGGAGACAAGTGTATCTCAAAGGCTCACTGGCAAGCCATTTGAGTTCTGGGTTCAGTGAGAGACCCTGTCACCAAAAATAAGATGGACAGTAACAAAGGAAGATAACCAACATTAACCTCTGATCTCCACAGGCACACATACAGGCAAACATACCAATGTGCTCATGTACACTCACATGTGCATGCCCTCCCTACACATATAAGGTCAAACGAGGAGGTAACCTAGATGGAAGGACTCTCAACCCTGGGTTTTATATCTGAGAATAAAAAGAAAAGCACTGAACAATATCAACATTACCTTTTGAATCTCCTTAACAACCACTTTTAGTAAATTGAGGAGCACCCAATAAAATGGTGCAGACATTTCTCTTTCTCACTTACTTTGTGACTAGGACTCAGATAATTTGTAGATTCCTTCTGAAAGATAATCATCCTGGATGTTTCCTCATCCATCAATTAATATCTCTTCCCCTCTTTCCCTCCATCTTCTCTTCTCTTTCCTTCTACTATTGCTTCTTCTCCTCCTCCTCTTCCTCCTCCTCCTCCTCCTCCTCTTCCTCTTCTTCCTTTGAAGAGGATGCTGATATTTGAAAACATCTAAGCCAGAATTTCTATGTTGGCATATGTTACTTGATTCATTGAAATCATTTACAAATAGATCTTCCAGGGAAAATTTTATTGCTTGGAACCCATGATGGTTGAGTTCACCTATTTGTGGTGATCTGGTACCATAAGGAGATGATTGTCCTTGGAGAGAGCTGTTTGTGTGTTGGGGAGGGGAGGAGTGCTTGAAGGGTAGATGTGTTCCTCTTCCCACACTTCAGTAACCCACAGGAATATACAGAAATCCTGGAAAGGAGGGAGTAGAAAACTATGAATAATTTTCTCCTGTTGTGAGAGCAATGGCCTTGGTTTTTTTGTTTGTTGGTTGGTTGGTTTGCTTTGTGTTACATTGCAAGAACTATGACTGACAGCACAGGTAAAATGGGCCATCTCTTTTTTCACACCCTTTATTCCTGAAGCCATGCAGAAGCAAAGCAGTGTTGTTGTTAGTTTCCAGAACCAGTCAGTAAGTTTCTTCGTTCTCCTTTCTGAAGACACTGAGGCTCTGATAAATCTCTAAAGAACCCCATCTTCATAGTAGACAAGATACACAATTTGGAAAATTGTACTAACCATCCAAATAGTGTTTTACCTTCCTCAATTCATGCTCTGATACAAACAAAATTCTAGTGGCACAAATAAGTATTGAACTCCCACCAGTAACTTCAGACATTTGACTCTCCTGTCTAATGGAAAGATGATGTGCCAATTCCAAGACTAGGTGTCAAAAGCCACGTGCTCTAGGATGGCTTTCTTAGGATTTCCTAATTTGCTCTGAGAACCTATGTAGTCCAGTCCTAGGAAGAGGCTGAGAAATGTGGAGTTGCAGTGCTTCAGCCAAGCCTAGCATGTCCAGCTAAACTCCAGAACCCTTCACATGTGTAAGCAAGGACAGCTTGCAAGGGTAGCTCAGCTCTACAGATGTGTGGGAAATAAATGCTTATTGTCCTATGACACAGAGTGTGTGTGGTTGGTTGCTTGCTCCACATCTTTGATAAACAATCACAGAGCTAAAACTTAAAGCTCTTTAGAAGCTCCTCAGAATAACAATACCTTTTATTTACAGAGTGTTCTGGGACTTTCTACTTTGTAGTGTACATTGTTGAGCTTTATTGATAGACCTATGAAATATTTGGGGGAAACATCATTTCCCTTTTCCAACTGACATCATTGAAGGACAAACAAGGGAAACCAGTTTGCCCATAGCAACAAAGCTAAAGGGAAATGGGAGATGCCCTCATTACCCTCATCAAACAAGAGGTAGTAGGTATGGGAACGGTGAACAGATGGACATAAATCATATAATCGGAAGTTTGATAAATCTTTGGGTGGCTGAAAACTCTTGGCTATTCATTGAATGGACTAGATTTCTCTAGAAAAGAAGTCTGGGGCAAAGGGGGTGATAAGTAACCTTTGAGAAAAAGAGGAATGCTATGAAGATAAGCCTCTGAGCTGTGTATACATGTGTAACTTACTGGTGTTTGCAATATGCATGGAAATCTGTTAGCAATCTCATAGGCATTATCTCACTACCTTCATAATAACACCATGAATAACATCATCTCATAACACAATAATGTAACAGCTTAACAGTGTTGCATGTGATGTCAAATAACTCCAACCCTGGAAATTAAGCAATAACACGCATAGAACTCCACATAGGAAGGACTTGACACTACACAGAGGTCCAAATCTATTTATTCTTGCATTGGCACCTCTGTCTTGGGTTGCAACTAAAATCCATGGAGATGAAAGTCATTCCAAATAAGCTGAGAGACAGAAGCAAGTAACAGCGCCAGACTGAAGAGCAGCTGGAAGCTGCCCAGTGCTCTGATGACAATGAACTTCAGAGGGAACTAATTTTCCACCCAAGTATTGATGTTCAGTGATACTACCAGAAAGTCTATGGCTCATGCATTATGAGCCCCCAAAGAAAATCAAAAAGGCAAGCATTTACCTACTACTTTTTTCTCTCTGGTCTTTGTATAACTCTCAGCATATAACGTCACCCAGCAGTGCTTTTCCCCACTTTAACAAAGCAATAGTTTGAACCATGTAGTGTGATAGAAAGAGCCCATGCCTCAAAGTTAACATCCCTAGTAGCAAACTCCAGGGTGGGTTAAGAGATGCGCTTCTTGAAACTTGTAGGACAATGGCATGTACCTTACAGGATCCTAGAGGAACTAAAAAAGACCTGAGGTGCCAAGCTTGGTAAGTGTCTGGGGCCATTGAAGTTGTCAATAAATGTGCCTCCCTTCCTAAGCTACTTGCATGGGAAGCCAGCCTTCCTTGTAAGAAGCTATTGTAGTTTGAGTATGAAGTGCCGTCCATAGGCTCATAGGTTTAAACAGTAGCTGTAGCCCTGTTTGGGGCAGTTGTGGAATGTTTACTAGGAAGGGCTTTACTAGAGGAAGTGGGTCACTGGGGGTGGGCCTTGAGACTTTATAGCCTAGCCCCACTTCCTGTTCTCAGCTTCCTGTAACAGCGTAACCAGGCAGCTTCTTGCTCCTGCCACCATGCATTCTCTATGTGCTATGGTGGCTTGCCTGCAGCCATGGACTGTATCCCTCTGGAACTGTAAGCCAAGATCTCTCTTACTTGTCTTTGTCAGGGTTTTCTGTCAGAGTGATAAGAAAGTAACTAGGACACAGTGGGAAGAATAGAACAGGAAAGCAGAGCAAGGCAGAGGTATCTGGGTCATAGGAGACAGACTGCCTGCCATAGGTCAGTCTACCAGGACTATTAACCACTAGGTCATGACCGCCGAGCATCCTACTGCAGCGGTTACAGAGGCGGGAACACCCTCTCCCCCCAACACACATACCACGGATATACTTTTATCTTCTCATATAGGCCTCAGTACTCATGGAGTCCTCTCCATGTCCCTGTAGGCCCTGTCTCTGTACAAATGAGCCCCCTTACTTCCCTGCTCCTTCCAGATGCAATGGATTTCATGAGTCTTCCCCTTATGCAAGGAGGGTTGGGGTCTGTAGGTATGTGCTTACTGCAGGAATCAAAGGCCTAATTGCTGAGGTATAACTTGGAGTCCCTCTGAGTCCCTGCAGCTTCTGATGCCCAGGGATAGTTAGGGCTAGAGGTGCTGTTCTAGTCACCAGACAACATCTGCAAAACTATCAGACTGTGTCAATGGCTAATGCGAAAACCATCTAGTTCCTTTGACCACTCATGTCTAAAAGGACTCATTCCGGCAGCCTCTTCCTACTATGT
>JADRCD010214840.1:3927-15444 GCA_019843815.1 Montemys delectorum | reverse complement strand
TTTTAAAATTCTTTCTTTGTTTAATGCATTTGGTGTTTTGATTATTACATGATGGGAGGAATTTCTTTTCGGTCCAGTCTATTTGGAGTTCTGTGGGCTTCTTGTATATTTGTGGACATCTCTTTCTTTAGGTTAGGAAAGTTTTCTTCTATAATTTTGTTGAAGATATTTATTGGCCCTTTAAGTTGGGAGTCTTCACTCTCTTCTACACCTGTTATCCTTAGGTTTGGTCTTCTCATTGTGTCCTGGATTTCCTAGATGTTTTGGGTTAGGACCTTTTTGCTTTTTGCATTTTCTTTTACTGTATTGTCAATGTTTTCTGTGGTGTCTTCTGCCCCTGAGATTCTCTCTTCTACCTCTTGTATTCTGTTGGTGATGCTTGCATCTATGACTCCTGATTTCTTTCCTAGGTTTTGTATCTCCAGGGTTGTCTCCCTTTGTGATTTCTTTATTGTTTCTATTTCCATTTTTAGATCCTGGGTGGTTTTGTTCATTTCCTTCACCTGTTTGATTGTGTTTTCCTATAGTTTTTTAAGGAATTTTTGTGTTTCTTCTTTAAAGGCTTCTAGCTGTTTACCTGTATTCTGTATTTCTTTGAGGGAGTTATTTATGTCCTTCTTAGAGTCCTGTATCATCATCATGAGAAGTGATTTTGGATCCGAATCTTGCTTTTCCAGTATGATGGTGTGTCCGGGACTTGCTATGGTAGGAAAATTGGATTCTGATGATGCCAAGTAACCTTGGTTTCTGTTGCTTATGTTCTTACACTTGCCTCCCGCCATTTTGTTATCTCTATTGCTACCTGCCCTGGTTAAGTCAAACTGGGGCATGTCCTTCCTGTGATCCTGGTTATGTCAGAATTCCTCAGAGTCAGGCTGTCTCTGTTATCCTGTGATTCTGGGGATTCTGTGATCCTGGGCCTGTTAGAGCACCGGGGAGTGGAGATTCCTCTGGGTGTTGTGGGACTGGCTGCAAAATTTGTGCCCAAGGTCTGCTCAGAGTACTGGCCCAGACAGACAGGAAGAAACCCCATTAAATAACTTTCTAAATGTTGATTCTGTGTCTCTATGTTGCCCCCTAGATAATATAAGGAGACCTGCAGCTCATGTCTGTGGCTACAGCAGGAATGACTTCCAGCCTCAAATGCTGTGAGGTGGCCTGACACTTGGGCACAAGGACATTGCAGGGCTAGTCACCCTACTCATTGTGACTCCAGGCAGTGTGGAATGAGCTTATGGAGAGATTATGATTTGTCCTGGGAACTGCTGGTCCAAAGACAGAGATGTATATCCAGAGGCTGGACAAATTCAGGAGGAGCCAAGAGCTTCCAAAACTTCTAAGGAAATCCTATCATTTTCTCTGGAGCTCATAGCACAGTGTGTTAGAATAGAAGTGGTACCTACATTTGTCTAGTCTGTCTCTTTGTCTAATCTCTTTACCCAAAAGATGCTAATGTCTTTGCATATGAATATAGAGAATATTGTTTATGATCCAAATGGATGTGTTTTATGCTCTCCACTAAAGACTCTGTGTTCTAGTTGAGCTTCTGCTGCTGTGTAAACACTTTAAAATCAGCAACTTAGGGAACAGAAGCTTTACTTGCCTGAGACCCTGAGGTCAAATCCATACTGATTGAAGTAGGGGTAAAAATTAAAATCAGGAACCTGAAGGCAGGAAATAAAAAGGAAAGCTGCTTTTTGGCCCCCCCTCTCTCTCTCCCTCTCTCTCTCTTTTCCTCTCTCTTTCCCTCTTTTTTCTCCATCTATCTCTCCCCCAGCCCCCCTCACTTAGCTAGCTTTCTTAGATGGCCAAGGACCACTTGCACAGTGATGGCACCACCCACAGTTGCCTCAGACCACCTACATCTATTAGAACCATCAAGACAATCCCTCACAGACAATTCTGCAGACCAACCTGAGTACAGAAACCCTTTAATGTCTATCAGTAACATATTTTCACCCTAAGGAGAAATCAGCTAGAAGCCTGCCCACTGCCACAAAGTGTGAGTGGGCAGAGGATGTACAGAAGACTATCTGCTGTCCCATGGCCCACCCACCACAGATACTGCTGTAATGAGTGAGTATGTGTTAGAGAGATGGGAGAGAAAGAGAAGCAGAGTGGTTTGTGCACTATGAAGAGAGTCAGAACTGGAGACACAAGGGTGGTGAGGAACAGCCTAATATGAGTAGCCACCTGAGGTCACAGTGATGTTCTGGCCTGTCCTCCCATGGAAAGCCATTCTTCAGAAGTCTAAATGTTCCATGAAGATGCAATAGTTCTGCACTAACAGTAGAGTAACCTAGATGAAACAGACCCATCCCTAGAAGCTCGAAATCTACAGAGATGGAAACATGAGGAGACACAAAAATTGGTTATTGTCAGGTGTAACCAATAAAACAAAATTGATGAAGACATTTAACAAAAGTGAATCAAATTTTGTTTTATTTTTGTTTTGTTTTGTTTTGTTTTTTCAAGACAGGGTTTCTCTGTGTAACTCTGGCTGTGCTGGAACTCAGAACAGGAACTGTAAACCAAACTGGCCTTGAACTCACCAAGATCTACTTGCCTCTGTCTCCTGAGTGCTGGGATTAAAGACATGCTGGACTACAACCCACATAAAGTGAACAGTTTTTAGTGATGAAAATAGACAATTATGGATAGAAGACTGTGCCAGTTAAGTGAGAATACATGTGGAGACAGACGCACAGCCAACCTAGTACTCAGTGCGGACACTAACAGCTTTCCCTCTAAAACAAAAATCAAGGGTGCTGCTGTGACCACATCTGCTCAATAATCCCTCAGGAGTCATAGACAGAACAATTAGGCAACACAAAGAGACAAATGCTGGTCAATCAATTGGCTGTAATATATGTCTGCAGATGATATGAATTTATTTGGAGAAAATCCCGAAGATTCTACAGAAGTTTCTGGAACTGATGAGCAAGCACATCCAGCTGAGCTATACTTCTGTAAACTAATATTGGCAAAATAACAATTAGAGATCCTGTTTTGTTACATGCATAGAGACACCAGTAGATGGGGTTACACAGGGATAGAGGGAATGGGATGAGTTAAAAATACTTTGAGAATGCACAATGTTAATGGTCACATGACAATATGAATGTGCTTCATGTCAATTCTGTGCTTCAAAATGCCCAAAGTGGGAAATCCCATACATCCCCCCCCAAAGAAAATGAAAGAAGGAACAAAGGAAGAAACAAACAACAGGAAAAAGAATCTTATGAACGCCATTGTCGGGATATAAAGAGTCCAGTGAGATCTCTGCTATGGATGTTACATCTGTGCATCAAATTGTGAATCAAAACTATTTAGACACAAATTATGTCCACCAGCATAGGGCAGATCCTTCTCCTGTTATTTGTCCTTGCTTCACATGGATGACTGGTGTTCAGGCAGCATTAGTGCTATGTGAGTCAGTTATACACAGAATACACTCAAGCTTATGAAAGATGCATTTATCTCTATGAAGACACTGCATGTTAACAGGGCAGTTGGAGCATCCCTAACATTGGCAGCTGCTGAAATTAGTTCACCTGGATTCTGAGGATTGGCTATGTATTTGGTCCACAACCTAAGTCTTAACACCACTGGGATACTGTTTACTATATTGATGTTTTCTCTTTTTGGAAACCAAGTCTCTATGTCCTGGCCTGTCCTTGTACATGTTTATCTCAGGAATACAGACGTGACTCAGCATGCTGGCTGTAATTGACAATTTTCACCACATAACTCTGCTCCATTTTGTACCCATTGATAAATAAATGCCCCCACTCTTCTATGGGATGGAAGGAGGGGGTCACTCAATCATCACAGCCAGGCTGACTGGGAGACTGGTCTGGGAACTGACTGGGTTGGAGACCTCACACCGATACTCTCCAGCATCCTCCTTCCTGACAGGATCTATGCTGAGTTGGCACTTCGACGGGGACAGGGCCATCCTCTCTGTAAGCCGCAGATTCTGGTTGTTGAAGAGCCAGCGGGTGGAGATTCTAGTGTCGGCTGAGAGGCAGGTGAGAACCACAGAGCTCTGCACTCTGACTGTGGTGTCGGTGACTCGGATAAAGGGCTGCATCACAGGCTCTGTAAAGCAATTGGGGAGGGGACCAGATGACAATCATCCTTCAGAAAGCTCAGCCAGCACCAGTGTAATGATCAGAGAGACCTAAAAGACCCTCCAGGGTGGATGCATTGGAGCTGTGACCACAGACAGATTTCTTCTGCTTTGGATCTGCCACCCCATGGCTTGGGTGAGCCTGATTCAGCCGCTGTGTATCCTAGGTCTTTGTTTTCCTACACTAGCATGATCACGGCTGTGTTTATGGGTTGTGCATAGATGTGAACAATGGCCTGACCTTGGGATGGGGGAGCTGTTCAGATCAGCAGCATCTCTTACAATTTACTCTTGCCCTCTGAGGACAAGGAGCTGCTGTCCCTGCCCTAGGGGACCTGGCCTCCCATGAGTCTCCTAAGGCCATCGGAACAATTGGCTTCTGTCCTGGCACCTATCCACTGAGACTCAGGATAAGGAGGTACACGGGTTACGTACATGACTGCAGCTGTCATGGCAGTGCACAGCTGATCCTATACCCTATGGGACTTGCACAGTCAGCAAAGCCTTGTTCCTTGTCAGCTCTGACAGGAAGTTCAGTGCTAGCCTTGAGGAGAAGCTATCCGGGGATAACTAGAGTTGAATCTGGAACTGACATGTGAAACCAAGGCTTCCTGATGTTCCCTTCACTGTGATGAACCATTGTTCTCTCAGCTAGGCCCTGCCTTAGCTCTTTCTCGGGGTCATGTTTAGGGTGAGAGCCCCAAAAATCTGATACCAACTGTCATCTGTGGGCTGAGTTACCCCGGATACATCTTATTCTGCAGGTGGAGGCAGATGAGGGATTCTGATCCATTTCAGTACATCTACTGGATATATGCCCTGCACTAAGTTCTCAAACTTCAACATGGAGACACACATAGAGAGAGGCAGGCATAGCCCACACCTGACAGTCCTGTGTGTATAACATGGATTCAACCTCACCAGCACCCAGACATCTCAGAGAATTACTTACTGTATATGTGGATGTGCGCGTGTATTCCTTGAGTTTCAAACTGTCTGGTTAAGGTTAATAAGGTGTATAACCCAGCGTCCTTCTGGGTGGCATTGCGGAGCAGAAGAGATCCATTGGAATACACTGTCTCTCTGCCACTGTGTGCAGGCCCCAGCACGCTTCTATTACTGGTCATTATGTTCCGTGAAATTTCATGTCTGTTGACAATGGCTACACCTTTGTACCAGGAAAAGGATCGAAGGTTCTCTGGCATATTATGAACAAGTAGGAGAACATCTCTCCCTTCAACAACGTTGGGTGGCACTAATTCAATGACAAGCTGGCCAGTGGCAGAAGGGTGAACACAAGCTAAAAGGGCAGATAGAAGAGAAGAAAGACAAACCCATCAGTGTTGACACCTTCGTCTGGGGTGAAAAGATGGGGTCCGGTGACCAGAGAAGCTCAGACCCATCACTCAGTGGAGGTGGGTGGGCGTGTCCGCACAAGTCAGAGAGTGAGCAAACGACCCCCACGCCCTCCGTGCACCTGCCTGTGTGTCGCTTCCTCTGTGGGGAACCCTGTCCTCCTGTGTCTCCACCCTCGCTGTCCTCACAGGCCTGGTCAGGCTCAGATGTGGGGGGCGGGGGTGACTTCCCTGGCCTCTTCCTCTACAGAGGAAGTCTTAACCTTCTGACCTCTTTGACCTGCTCCTTTTCTGGTTCCAGTCAGCCTCTGACTGCACTTCAAAGCGAGCTTCCTGGTCTGTCTTCCAGTCCACTAGTGCCAGGGTCCTGATAGGAGAGGCTGGTTTGAGCTTTTTTTGGAAGTTTCAGTGCCTAGACAGGTTCACATACATGTCGGTGGATGATGCCCCAAGGCCTCACGTGTCCGGGTGTCGATAAAATTCTCATATGCGGACCTACTGACACTGGTTAATACTCCAGTTAGCTTATGCTTGTGTGGGCTGTGGGGGGTGGGGTGGTATGTAGGTCTGAGAAGGTTGTGCCAGAGGCCTCCAGATCTGTAGGGACAGTGCCGGGTGGGGGTGGGGGTGGGGGGGTGAGGTGGTGGAAGCCAGGCTACAATGAAGCACACGGCTCCTGGAAACACTTTTCTAGGTAGTGGTTGTGGCCTACTATAGCCACCACATAGTGGCTGGAAGTTCACTGGGAGAACTGCAGATCATGTCTGAGTGCTGTACAGTTCAGTAACTGTTCCCGTTTGCCTGCAGAACAGCATTCACTGGGCTGTACCCCAGAAGACAATCACTTGCAAGGAGGACTTGTGTCCTTTGTCCCTCCCCTTGGGGACCCTTATGTACCTGTCGCATAAGCCATCTGGACAGAGAATTATTGACCTGGGCACCTGTCCAGCTATATACTCCCTGCTGAGTCTCTGAGGTAGATGTCCAGGGGACCTAGGCTAACCATGCCTCTCACGGTAGTTCACCAGTTGGTTCTACAGGCTAGTAAGGCCTTGTGCCACGTCAGCTGTAACAGGAAGTCAAAACAAAGTCATGACAAACAGCTCCCTAGTGTCACCTGGAGTTCAGGGCAGAGACAGAGACAGGTGACAGGTTTTGATCTAATGCTGTTGGTCCACCAGATGTGTGTCCTACAATAAGTGCTCAGATGTCAATGTGAGGACACAGTACAGTGGGGGAGAGAGCAGGCACAGCCCAGTCCACACAGTACAGTTATAAAGTAGGGTAAGCCACACCCACCAGCTGGAAGCCATAGAGTCACTTACCATTTATCTGGACTTTCACATGTGCTGTTTCAATTTTGAAATTTCTGTCTACCATTTGTAGTGTGTACACGCCTGTGTCTTTCTCAGTGACATCCTGGAGCAGCAGGGATCCGTTGGTGTACAATGTCTCTCTTCTGCTGTGAGCAGGCCCCCTGATGACGGAATTAAAGGCTCTACTGTACTCTGCTATTTTAAAGATCTGGGTGCTATACACAGATTTGAACCAGGAAAACATTCGAAGATCTTCCGGCAGATTGTGAACTTGGAGAAGAACGCTTCCCCCTTTAGCAGCATGCCGTGGCACTAGATCGATCACGAGTGGGGCGGAGTCGAGAGGGCCACCGCAAATGGAAAGGGAAGCTGGAAGGGAAAGGAGAAAAGTCATCACATGGAGTCATTGTGCTTGGTGGAAAGATGGCGGCCTCCATCCTGAGCAGGTGAATTTCTCATTAGGCCACGTGTAGACATTTCTACCCCACCCGTTGGAAGTCAGCAGTATGACCTCTGTTCCCTCCGAGCCCTGGAGTATGTCATTTCCTCTGCATGGAGTTCTCTTCTCAAATGTCATTCCCTCGCTGCTCTCTGTCAGACACTGTGTGCACTCATGCTCACATGAGGCTGAGGTTATGCCTTCTCTGAACTTTTTCTCCACTGGCCCCATGTATATGTTCTCTGACTTTTTCTCTCAGTTTCCTTTGTGGCTCTGTTCAACTTCTGACTTTCCCTTGTAAATGTTCTTGCTACTTTGCCCTCCCGCCCACAGAACTAGAGATGGGTGAGGGCTGGGAGCAGTCTGATATTCTTGGCAGGCTCAAGTCTTGGAAGAGGATCAGGAACTATGCCGGCTGGCTTTATGCCAACTTCGACAGGCTAGAGTAGATCTGAAAGAGCGAGCCTCAGTTGTAAGATCACCACCATATTGGCCTGTGGGCAAGCCCAGAGTACATTTCTTAATTGGTTATTGATGGGAGATGGTCCAGTCCACCAAGGGTCCTGGGTGCTATAAGAAACCAGGTTGAGCAAGCAATGAGGAGCAAGCCCATAAGCAGCACTCCTCCACGGTCTCTGCCACTGTTTCTAGATTTTATACATAAAACTCATGTTTGAAGAAAATAACTACCCAGTTTGACGTGGACAGCCAAAATCATTATTCTCTGTCAGTTCTGAGAGTTATTAATAGTCTAGCCCTGACAAAATGTTCCCTCAGTTCACTAGTAGTTGAGCCTCACACAGATGAGTGCAGCCAGGGCTTCCTGGTGCTCACCTCTCTTAGGATACCATCCTTTCCTCAACCAGCCCCTGCCTAATGCTCACATGGTCTTTCTTAGGGGAACATACATTGAGATCCCCACAAGACTGGACAGCGTCTGACATCTTTGGCTGAGTTGCTTTCCATCCGGGTCTTTCTGAATGCAGAAGGGAATCAGACAATGGAGTCTGATCTATAGCCATTTTTCTCCACCATGTGTGTCTTGTACAAAGTGCTCAAACCTCAACATGGGGACCCTATGCTCAGGCCAGAAAGGACAGACCTGTGTGTTGAAGCCTCACATAGCCCTGACTGATCACATAGAACCACTTACTGTCAACCTGGAGTTGCACATGTGCTACTTTAGCTTTCAGATCTGTACTCAGAGTTCGTAAGGTGTAGAATCCGGCATCCTTCCAAGTGACATTCTGAATCAGGAGGGACCCGTTGCTGTACACTGTCTCTCTGCCGCTGTGGGCAGGGCCCGGCACACTTGAATTCTTGGCTGTTACGTATCTTGCAACCTCGAGGTCCTTGAACACAATCACCCCTTTGTACCAGAAAATGGCTCGGAGGTTCTCCGGGAGGTTGTGAACGAGTAGACGAACGCTTGCCCCTTCAGCAACGCTGGTCGGCACCAATTCAACAGTGAGCTCGGCAGAGGTGGGAGGGTGAGCACAGATCAAAAGACAGGCTAGAAGGGAAGAGAGAGTTCCATCAACATGGGGGCGCTTGTATTTGACTAACATGGTGCCCTGTGCCCTGAGCAGGTGTCTCCATTGCTCAGATGAGATGTGTGGGTGAGCGTCTCCCTGGCCTACTTGGTGGAGGTCAGTACATTACTTCCATGCACTCCTTGACCCTGCAGTTGCCATCTGACCTGTATGATGCTCTCTCTCCTTGGATGTCAACATGGCCCTGGCTCACTAACCAGTGTTGGGGTGCTGCCTTCCGGGTATCTTTCCTCATAGACCTTGTGTCTTGGCTCTCTGACTTATTGTTGTTCGTTGGTGGCTCCAGTCCACACCTGACTCCACCTTCTGGCTTCCTCTGCTGGGTCTGTCTTCCAGTCGAGCTGGAATAGGGTTTTGTGAGGAGCAGGATCTGTGTTTTAAAAAAAAAAAACTCAGATACCTGTGAAGGATAAATGAGTGAATGGATGAAAAATTCATGAGCAACCAATGGCTCAAGGTCCCGCATGTCCAGGATTTTATTTGGAAGACTCTCACCTTTCTAGCTAATGTATACCCCAGATGAATTTAATTTTTTACATTCGTTTCTGCTCTCTTGTGTGTGATGCTGTGTGTGTGTGAATACATGCAGGTGTGAACACATGTGCACAGCTGCATGCATATGTACATGGGTGGGTACGTGCCACAGTATCTATGTGTGGAGCAGAAGACAACTTAGAGGACTCAGAGGCCTCTCTCCTTGCTCCACGTGGGAGCTGAGGGTTAGACACAGGTCGCGGAGTCTGGCAGAAACTGCCTTCACTCACTGAAACACCTCACCGGCCCACCCCAGTCACTTATTTTTTGAGTCACCCTGTCATAGTTGGGAGCAACAGTCTTCAGGATACAGTAGCCAATATGATTGAATATGAGTAGGAAACTCACCCCTCTTCCTCCTCACCCCTCATCATATCCTGTTCACTGAGAATTTCCTACTGCTGAACCTCTGACAACCTCCGCGTCATCTCCACTAAGGGGCATGCAGACACCCTCAATCTCCTTCAGACCCTTGTCCTCCTTAGAGACTCCAGTCAGGGCCTGAGCTTCGCCCTCTCACACACACTATCAGGGAATCCTCTCTTCAGTTATGAGACCAGCCCTTGCCTGTGGTGCCCTCCCTTGCCTAGGGAAGAAGAGTGGGAGCTCCATGGTCTCTGACACATGCACTGTGTTCCCACAGCAGAGGAGAGCTTCGGCTCCAGCACCGCCACCATGCTTTGCCATGCCGGGGTCATCTCTGCTGTCCTGCCTCCCTCCGAGATGAGCCTGCACCTAGGTAGACGCCCCTCCCAGAGCCCCGTGTGCTATGGACAGAATCCTTGTCCAAGGCGCTGCTGTCTCCTCCCTAGGTGCCGCCAGGTGCATCTCTACGCCATTCTCTCATCATGTTTCAGTCTCCAGACCACACAGTGAGTAACAGACTCTCAAGCACCCCTGTGCTCCAGAATCCAACAGATCACCCCAGGGCTGACCTCTCCTTTTCCTGGCCTTGGCTCTGTCACCAGCACAGAAGACAACTCTGTGCTCCCCATGCAACCTCTGTGACACAGAAACTCCCCTGGGCACCAAGTCATCCCCCATGTCCATAACGCTCTGGGAAGGTGGGGTTTACACTCAGCCAGAGGTGAGAGGGTGTCTGTGAGAGCTGGAAAGGGACCAGCTGAGTGGTGGCAGGGGAAAGAAACTCATCACTTATCACTGCTGTCAACATTCAGGACCCAATCCAGGACAAACGTTCTGGAGCAGTTGTATCAGGAGATCCATGCCCTGTGTGTGCAGCAGAAGGTCACCTGTGCCCTGGAGAGGTGTGGGCTCACCCCGCTGTGGAGAGTTTCCAAGGGAAACTTGAATTCTAGCCTCCTTTGTTGGCTGACATATAGTTCAGGTCAGCCCACATCAACCCTGACATTTTAAGGAAGTCCTTTCCTTGATAATTTCCCCATGGTCACCCTCTCTTTTCCCTTAAGACACTAGAAGGAAGAAAGTTGAACAGGGTCCCCTAGTAAGGCACTGTTCTCAGCCACAGGAAGCAGCCAATAGGTCAGGGTGGCCTTGTGGGAGGGACCTTCAGCTCTATTGGGACAGAAAGGGAAAAATCATTTCTTTCATCTTCTCCAGGAAACCAGCATCTCACTGTTTGACCGTGAGCTAATACCTCCCCCTGGTGATCAATGGGATGACTGCAGCTCATTTCTGGGATCTGTCAAGACCAGCAAAGCCTATTTGGCTTCAGGAGAGGATTCCCTGAGCTGGAGGGCCTGTGCCCTTTGTTCTTCCCCTTGGGTACCGTGACCTTCCTGTGAAGTCTCATAAGCCAATGAGGACAGTTGGTTCATACCCTGATGACCTGTCCAGCTATGCTTTCCATGTTGAGTCTTGAAGGAGGTGGCCTTGCTTACATGTGGCTTTCAAATTAGCGCACTAGTTGGTTTCAGATATGAAGAAATACTGACAGCCAAAAACCATTGTTCCCTGTCAGCTTCAACAGGAAGTAAGTGTCCAAAACTGGCAAAATACTCTTCAGGGTCACTTGAAGTTCAGCCTGTGCCAGAGGTCTGGAGCCATCGTTTCCTGGTGCACATCCATAAAGATATCAAAATCTGCCTAGTGCCAAGAGGGCCTTTCTCAATACCATGGTCATAGTAAGAGCCTCAAGAGACTTAACTGAGTCCCTTTCCTATCTCACACACACACACACACACACACACACACACACACACACACA
>JADRCD010214839.1:0-28609 GCA_019843815.1 Montemys delectorum | reverse complement strand
CACTAGAGGTTCCTTTATTGTTGAGAATAGTTTTGGCTATCCTGGGTTTTTTGTTATTCCAGATGAATTTGCAAATTGCTCTTTGTAAGTCTGTGAATAATTGAATTGGAATTTTAGTGGAGGATTGTATTGAATTTGTAGATTGGTTTTGGCAACATGGCCATTTTTACTATATTAATCCTGCCAATTCATGAGCATGGGAGATCTTTCCATCTTCTGAGATCGTCCTCAATTTCCTTCTTCAGAGACTTGAAGTTTTTGTCAAACAGATATTTTACTTGCTTAGTTAGAGTCACACCAAGGTATTTTATATTATTTGTGACTATTGTGAAGGGTGTTGTTTCCCTAATTTCTTTCTCAGCCTGTTTATCCTTTGTGTAGAGGAAGGCCACTGATTTGCTTGAGTTAATTTTATATCCAGCTACTTTGCTGAAGTTGTTCATCAGGTTTAGGAGCTCTCTGGTGGAATTTTTGGGGTCACTTAAGCATACTATCATATCATCTGCAAATAGTGGTAATTTGACTTCTTCCTTTTGATCTCCTTTTGTTGTCTAATTGCTCTGGGTAGGACTTCAAGCACAATATTGAATAGGTAGGGAGAGAGTGGGCAGCCTTGTCTAGTCCCTGATTTTAGTGGGATTGCTTCAAGTTTCTCTCCATTTAGTTTGATATTGGCTACTGGTTTGCTGTATATTGCTTTTACTATGTTTAAGTATGGGCCTTCAATTCCTGATCTTTCCAAGATTTTTTCTCTGAAGGGATGTTGGATTTTGTCAAATTCTTCTCTGCATCTAATGAGATGATCATATGTTTTTTTTTCTTTGAGTTATTTATATATATATATACATATATATACATATATATATATATATATGTATATATATATATAGTGAATTACATTGAAACATCCCTGCTTCCCTGGGATGAAGCCTACTTGATCATGATGGATGATCATTTTGATGTGTTCTCGGATTCGGTTCGCAAGAATTTTATTGAGTACTTGCATCGATATTCATATGGGAAATTGGTCTGAAGTTTTCTTTCTTTGTTATGTCTTTGTGTGGTTTAGTTATCAGAGTAATTGTGGCTTCATAGCCTTAATCTATGGTGATCTGAAAGAATGCAAGGAATTATGTCAATCTTCTTATATCTGTGGAGGCCTGATTGGAGAGCAATTATATGTTCAATTTTGGAGAAGGTACCATGAGGTGTTGAGAAGAAGGTATATCCCTTTGTTTTAGGATAAAAAGTTCTATAGATATATGTTAAATCCATCTGTTTCATAACTTCTGTTAGTTTCAACGTGTCTTTGTTTAGTTTCTGTTTCCATGATCTTACCATTGCAGCAAGTGGGGTGTTGAAATCACCCACTATTCTTGTGTGGGGTGTAATGTGTGCTTTGAGCTTTAATAAAGTTTATTTTATGAATGTAGATACCCTTGCATTTGGAGCATAGAGGTTCAGAATTGAAAGTTCCTCTTGCTAGTTCATACCTTTGATGAATAAGAAGTATCTCTCCTTATCATTTTGATCACTTTAGGGTAAAAGTTGATTTTATTCAATATTAGAGTGGCTACTCCCGCTTCTTTCTTGGGACCATTGGCTTGGAAAATTGTTTTCCATCCTTTTATTCTGAGGTAGTATCTGTCTTTGTTACTCAGGTGTGTTTCCAGTATGCAACAAAATGTTGGGTCCTATTTATGTACCCAATCTGATAGCCTATGTCTTTTTATTGGGGAATTGAGACCATTGATGTTAATAGATATTAAGAAAAGGTAATCATTGCTTCCTGTTATTTTTGTTGTTAGAGTTGGAAGTCTGTTCAGTGGCTATCTTCTTTTAGTTTTGTTGGAAAATTACTTTTGTGCTTTTTCTAGGATGTAGTTTCCCTCCTTGTGTTGAAGTTTTCCATTTATTATCCTTTGAAGGGCTGAATTTGTGAAAATATATTGTGTAAATTTGGTTTTGTCATGGAATACTTTGGTTTCTCCATCTATAGTAATTGAGAGTTTTGCTGGGTATAGTAGCCTAGGCTTGCATTTGTGTTCTCTTAAGGTCTGTATGACACCAACCCAGGATCTTCTGGCTTTCATAGTCTCTGGCAAGAAGTCTGGTGTAATTCTGATAGACCTGCCTTTATATGCTACTTGACCTTTTTCCCTCACTGTTTTTAATATTCTTTCTTTGTTTTGTGCATTTGATGTTTTGACTATTATGTTGTGGGAGGAATTTCTTTTCTAGTCCAATCTATTTGGAGTTCTATAGGCTTCTTGGGCTTCATGGGCATCTCTTTCTTTAGGTTAGAGAAGTTTTCTTCTATAATTTTGTTGAAGATATTTACTGACCCTTTAAGTTGGAGGTCTTCACTCTCTTCTATACCTATTATCCCTAGGTTTAGTCTTCTCATTGTGTCCTGGATTTCCTGGATGTTTTGGGTTAGGGACTTTTTGCATTTTGTGTTTTCTTTGACCGTTGTGTCAATGTTTTCTATGGTATCTTCTTTACCTGAGATTCTCTTTTCTGTCTCTTGTATTCTGTTGGTGATGCTTGCATCTATGGTTCCTGACTTCTTTCCTAGGATTTCTATCTCCAGAGTTGTCTCCCTTTGTGATTTCTCAACTGTTTCTACTTCCATTTTTAGGTCCTGGATGGTTTTGTTCAGTTCCTTCACCTGTTTGGTTGTGCTTTCGTGTAATTCTTTAAGGGATTTTTGTGTTTCCTCTTTAAGGACTTCTACTTGTTTACTTGTATTCTTCTGTAATTTTTAAAGGGATTTTTGTGTTTCCTCTTTAGGGGCTTGAACCTGTTTACCTGTGTTCTTCTGTATTTCTTAAAGGGAGTTATTCATGTTCTTCTTAAATTCCTCTATCAACATCATGAGATATGATTTTAGATCCAAATCTTACTTTTCCGATGTTTTGGGATATCCAGGACTTGCTGTGGTAGGAGTACTAGGTTCTGATGAAGCCAAGTAGTCTTGGTTTCTGTTGATAAGATTCTTGCATTTGCCTTTCACCATCTGTTGATCTCCAGTTTTAGATGTTCTTATTGTCTCTAGCTGGAGCTTGTTCCTCCTGTGGGTCTGTAAGCCTTTGTCAGCACTTCTGGGAGATCAGCTCTCCTCTGGTAAGACCTGTGTGCAGTGGACTGTGGATCGGTCCTGAGTTCTGTGGTCAGAACAAACCCTGGAGACAGGCTTTCCACTTGAGAGGAAGGAGCAGAGAGAGCTGTGGAACTGCATTCCCTCCTAGGTGAAGAGGGAGGTATAAAGGATCCTGTGCTGGCTGAGTTGCCACTTCTGAGGCCTGTGCCTCCTCACTAGTCCTGCCTCCTAGGTGAAGAGGGAGGTAGAAAAGCCATATATACATTTTTAAAAAACAGTCCATTCATACTCAATGGAAAATCATAATGAAAATTTTTCTTCTCTTTCTTTCATATTCAAACATGTTCATTGTTTTTTTTGAGTTTTCCATATAACCCATAGGAATGTATTATGGGAAAAAATACTGAGTACAAAAATCAGTCTATGAAATTGTGTCACAGTGAAAGAATCTGAGAAAGGCTAGGTTTTTATTTTTCTTCCTCTGACCTCTACATGATCCACACACACCATTATCTTCATCCTGCTCACTAGTAGTTTTATCTTACCCAGAAGACTATAATAAAGAAATGTTTGGTTTTGTTTGTATGTAGTGTATTTTATACTAAATAAAAATATCTATTGTTCTGTATTCATACATGCAATTATTAAGTCAATTATAATATTAATAGAGAATGAATACAATGAAGAATTGAGTTAATGTAGATAGTATAAAAAGAAACTATTTCTTTTATGTAACTTCAATAACCAACTAATATGTATAAAATCATTTCAAATGCTTATAATCTGCTATTAATCATTTTATTTGTTTACATTTTAAATGTTATCCTCCTTCCCAGTCTCCCCCCTCCACAACTCCTACAACCCATTCTCCTTCTCCTTTGCCTCTATGAAGGTGCTCCTCTATCTACCCACCCATTCCCACCTCACCTTTCCAGCATCCTCCTTCACTGGAGCATCAAGCCTCCATAGGACCAAGTGCCTCTCCTCCTAGTTCTTACCTGGCTTGTAGGCAAAGAATCTTGCAATTCTGCTCACAGTAGCCAAGATAAAATTCTATCCTTGAAACATCATCCTTCTCCATCAAAATTATTTGAGTTTTAGTACTAACTTGTATACTCAAAATTTATATTTGTTTTAAAATTCCAAAGCAAAAGTTATTAGATCTAGGTGTTTTTTTTTTTTTCAAAAAATGTATTTCTACTTACTCAAATTCTTAAATTAGGTCATATATAAACCCAGGCCAAGACTAAGACATACCTTTGATATTACCAGTTTGTCTGGTTGAGAACTAAATATGTCCAGAATAAGTATACCATTACAAATCTCAGAAGATTTATTGGTAAATCAATTAGTTTCATTCCATGGCCAAAAACTCAAATTGATGTAAATTTTAAAAGGAAGATGATGTTTGACATTGCACTGCACTCTCTAAAGAGAGGTGAGTAACATTTTTAAATCCCACTGTCCAACACAAGTGACTCAATAATTTAGAAGCTGCATGACATGCACAAATGTTAGCTAATTAAAGTTACACATGTTACCTTTCAGATAGTGTGAGGATCTTCAAGTAGGTGCTACAAGGATAAAATTATAAAGGAATACCATGACCAGAAAAATATACTTAGTTTAGCATGGCAAAAGACTTATTTCAGATGTATAACCATTCCCCAAAATAGCTGAAATATTCAATTATATTATTTCTACCTGTTTTAGGCCCATGAGACCATATTTTTCTCTGGTAATTTTTTTTTTTAATGAAATGTTTAACAATTTCTGTTCCATGATTCTGTTGAATTTTCAAGCTAAAACTTGAAAAGAATAGGCAAGAAATAGATAAGAATTTTTAAAAAGAAGCTAGTCAATGTTCAGAACTACCCTGTGTCATGCCCAGAAACAAAGAGTGCAAACAAAGACAACATGATGTTAAATACAGGCATGATGTTTCGAGGGTTAAAAAGCAGGATGCTTCATTGGCTAATTCCTCTCTGAGCTCAATTAAAATGTTTCTTTATTTTATTAAAGCTATTTTATATATTAAAATTAATTTTGTACTTTAAGATTAAAATATGACTACATTATTTGACATTAGCTCTCCTTCTAAAACTTCTCACTTATTCTATTACTCTGTTTTCCTATACTTTTATGATCTTTTTTGTTGTTGAACAAATGTGTGAATGCGTGTGTGTGTGTGTGTGTGTGTGTGTGTGTGTAGGACTAAAACATGGATTTGATAGTACCAAATTGACTGGTTTGTGAACTAAACCTGATCTACAAACATACTATTATAAATATCCCTTTTTCTTCCTTTTTAAAATTAAAAGTCAGTCTTCTTTCATATAACACATCCCACAATTTCCCCTCCCTCCAATTCTCCCAGGTTCGTTTTCTTACCTACCCACTCCCCACAGGTTTTCTCCCCGCCATTTCCTCTTAGGAGAAGAGCAGGCCTACAAGAGAAAACAGTCAAACAAGACAAACAGCATACAATAAGACAAGACAGAAGCATTCACATCAAGGTTAGAAACTACAACCAAATAAGAGAAAGTGTCTCAAAAGCAGGTAAACAAGTAAGAGATATACCTGCTCCCACTGTTAGAATTCCCACAAAACAAAAACAAAACAAAATACCAGAAACAACAAACAAACAAACAAAAAACCACCAAGCTAGCAGCCATAACATTTGTGCAAAGAGGACCTGGCTCAGACCCCTGTGGGCCCCTTCCTGAGATTGTCACTCCAGTTTCTGTGAGCTAATATGAGCCCTGCTTAGTTTATTCAATAGGTCATGTTCTTGTGTTCTCTTGGTGTCATCCATTCTGTCTGACTTCTATAGTCTTCCATCCCTATTGTTCATGGGGTTCCCCAATCTCTGAAGGGAGGTACCTAATGGAGACCCCAAATTTAGATTCTATGCATAATATCTTGTTGTATATCTCTGTACCATCTTTCATCTGCTGTAAGAGGAAGTCTCTCAAGTGATGAATACACAAGGCATGAAGATATGAGTCTAACAAAATATTATTAGATATTATTCCATTGATTTTTTTGCTAGTCATGTTTGGTTGATTTCAAAAGGATTATTGGAAGATAAATTTACTCCACTAAACAGCCAAATACTCATTTTGATGCATAAGATTATAGTTAACAAATTGTAAACTTTTGTACTTTTACCTTCTCTGTTCAGAGGTAGGTGTTAGAGAGAAGACTGGGACAGTATGGTTTTTTGTTTGTTTGTTTGTTTGTTTGTTTGTTTTATTTTTTTGTTTTAGTGTCATTTTCTTAACCAAAATGATACAATAGACATATTTGTGCTGCCCATGTACTTCTTATTCTTAACTTATTTGAAAATACAATAAGATTATCAATTACTTTCAAATAAACTATAGAAAAATCATGTTATATTCCATTCTACTGGTATGGGTTAGGCTGAAACCATAAGCTGAGTCCTTTAGTTCTGTGCACTGAGGAGAAGGGGCAAATGCTGTCATTAAATAGTGGCCAAGTACTGTTACTGAACTTTTAACCATATCTCTATCTTGCACTTCCCATTAAGAGGTTAATACTAAGACTGTAGAATATTACTTTGCAAAACTTGCAAATAAATTTGATATAACTAGTACAGGTATTAAGTTATACTGTGCTCTGAACATTGTACATTTTATGATCTGGATAAAAGAAAATTGCCTTTAGAATTTAAAATATTTTAATCTTTTTTGGTAATTGTTTATATTCATCATATCCTATAGGGAAGGTATGAAGAATTTGGGGAACCATTACTATAGTTGATATAGAACTCAGATGTGCATGGTGTTTCTTTTTTTATAGGACTTATGTAGTTTGTTAGTGACAGATAAAGCAAAGGGACTTCGATTATTACAAAGATGGTGAAATCTATACTTATTTTAAAACATTTATAAGAGACTCAAGAAATCTGACCTCTTGCTATTCCCTAAGCAATGTTTGTCAGAATTGACTTTCAAGTTTGGGAATTTTGTGTTATAAAATAGACATAAGAAGTGACCTTGCTGGAAAGGTCAATGTGAAGCACTTCAGACAACTTCCGAAGGTAGAAAGCCCCACAAGGTTAATCCTCATTGCAATTCAAAAGGACTATGTCATTACTGAAATGTGAGACATCTATTTTAGGTATTAACAACATACCAGTGATTAATACTCTTATCAAAGTAAATAGTATCTGGAAAAGAGTATCATTTATCAGACAATTTCATACTAAACAAATAGTCATGCAAGACAAGAAAGTTTATCCATTGATATTAAAAATTACCTCATCTAATATATTTTCTTCTCTTGTGCTTTATTGTTACATTTCATTTTCAGTGAAGGTATTCTTCTTAATCATCCTTTTGACATGCTTAGATGGTCCATACGTAAGAGTACAGTATAATAACATTTGTTTATGATTTGACTCAAAAATTCAAATAAACAATTTCTAAGATGGCAAAATTATTATTATAAGTCAATCCAGCAATTTGAGACACTCATATGTTTATTAAGAGTTGTACTCATTAATTATTGATATTTTATCTGACAGACAGAAAGTGTTTAGATAAAATGACACTGACAATGTCAATCTTGCCACAGACAAGGAAAGAATGACAGAGACACAAAAGTTCAGAGAAAACGTTAGAGGACAATCATGATAATCAAGACCTCAAGTCAGCAACACTTGGAAGAAATATATAGAATACATGCTACATACCTAATACCCTTTGCCTGTCATATCGACCTCAGAAAATAGACTATCATAAAGACTCATCTTATAATATCTGCTGTTCTACATGTAAAAAGCTATGCATTACTTATGTTTCTAGTGCTGTCAGAAAGCATTAGAAGTAAATCATTATATAGAAAACCAGTTTATTTGGGCTAGTGCTTCCAGAGGTTTAAGGTACAGTATGTTAGGGAGATGTGGCAGCAGGCATCAGTGATAGTGCTTGATACAATATGTAGAAAACTTACATTCTCTACTTTTTTCATGAAGTAAAGACAACCAATCAGATGTAACCCTGATTCTTGCTCCTGAGTTTTCAAAAGCCCACTCTCAGGGATGTACTTATTCAGCAAGGTTTCAACTTTGAAACATACTCAACAACACAAGCTGTGGAACAAGTTTCAGATGCCTGAGACTTTGGGAGACATTACTTATTCAAAACACCATAGGTGTCCTGCTCTATACTTGTCCCATCAGGGTTTAATGCAGGAATTCTGTTGACAACACTCAAGGAAATTGACTAATCCTAAAAATGGCTATTTGGTGGATACCATTGACATCTAATATAATACCAAATGTTATGGGATCTAATGAGAATTAGTATGGTAAGCAGAACAATTACCTCTGAAATAGTAATATTTTCAATGTTCTTTGACAGTTGTGGCAATCTCTTCTGCTGTATCTTCTACAACTGAGATTCTCTCTTCTATCTCTTGTATTCTGTTGGTAATACTTATGTCTGTAATTCTTAACCTCTTTCCTAGGTTTTCCATTTCCAGGTTTGCCTCCATTTGTGTTTCCTTTATGATTTCTACTTCTGCTTTTAGGTCTTTGATCACTTTATTCAATTCACTCACCTGTTTACCTGTGTTTTCCTGTATTTCTTTCAGTGAGTTGGTGATATCCTCCTTAAAGGACTCTATTATGCTCATATGAGAGGATTTTAGGTCAGCTTCCTAATCTTCAGGTGTGCTGTTGTATTCATGACTTGCTGTAGTGAGAGAATTGGGTTCTGATGATGCCCATGTATGCCGTTGTTGCTTATAGTCTTGCACTTGCCTTTTGCCATTTTGATATCCCTGGTGTTTGTTGGTCTGGGTGACTGTTTGGAGTCTGCCTCTTTTGTCCCTGGGTTGCTTTGGGTCTCCTGGTAGGCTTGCAGCCTTGGCTGTAGCAGATCACCTGTGAGACCTTCCAACTGGAGGCTCTTCACAGGGGCAGAGAAGCTGCTGATCTGTTGCCTGGATGCATTAGATCTCCTGGGAAGCCTTCAGACTGTTGGGTTGAGCAGTCAAAGTCAAACTGTTGTCCAACTGCCTTGAGTGCAGCTGATCCTCAACTCCTCTGAGTGCAGTGGATCCTCTACTGTTCTGAGTCCAGTGGGTCCTCACCTGCTTGGAGTTTAGTGGGTCTTCAACTGCTCTGAGTGTAGCTGGTCCTCTAGGATGGGTTAGGATATTGTGTCTTCACTAGAGAAGACAAGCTAAGAGTCTGTCCCAGCAGAATGGACCAGGTGGAATCAGCAGAGGGGACAGAAGATGAGTAATATTCAAGACAGTGTGGCGTTTGTGGTGAATGATAGGTCTCAAGTCCTACTGTGCTCCCACTCCCAGCTATCAGACTCAGGAGGGGTAATGGTTCTTACCAACTTCTCTGAGTACAGAAAGTTCTCTAGGATGGATCAGGATATGGTATTTTCCCTGGAATTGACCAGACAAGTGTCTGCCCCAACAGAATGGACCAGGAGGACCTATTTTGTGTTTTTAAGGAGTGTGTGTATGTGTGTCTGTGCATTTCTCTATCTGTGTTTGTGTCTGCTTCTTGTGCTTTTTCACTGTTTGATAGTTTATTTTATTCTGATTTGTTTGCTTTTTTAGTTGCATTTTTGTTTTCTAAAGAAAAATAAATAAATAAAAACAGGTCCAAACTGAATTAGATAGGTCAGCAGGCTGGAAGGACTTGGAAGTATGGTCAAATCTGTGATTAGAATATATTATATGAATTTTTAACAAAAAATTAAACAGATTAACTGTGAACTAACTAAAGAGTCTGCAGCTATATTTTCTAGCAAACAAAATGATGCTGGGTTGTTAATGTCTCTGAAGCTTTCTTAGCTTCTTGTCACTACATCAGGAATTTAAGCTAAGTTAAACTTCTATAACATTTGAAACACAGTATTATAACATTACCACCAGGTGGTTTTCTTGTGGCTTTTCAGGGGAATCATGGGAATAATTTTGCTAAGGTGAGATTTTTACATGACTTTAGAGAAAAAACATGATCATTCATTTCTTAACATTATAAAACTTTTCATAATATGTCACACACTTCTTTAAAACATGTCAAGACTCTGTGTATGAGGACCTTTAAAATATCCCCACCTGCAAATACACTTGCCCTTTAAGATTTATTAGATGTTAAAATTCCTTGACCATATGACCATCAGTGTCTATTGCCTCTTGGATTTCAGGGAACAAGATAGGATATAAAAATGTGAGCTGAGGCTTGGAGTGGGACATTAGCAGATTAGAAGAGAGGGCAGTTGGTGGAGAAGAAATTTTAAGGACACATATGAGCCAGAACGTTGAGCTGTGCAGATAGGCTAGAACACTTGTAGTTTGTACCTCCTAGTACTTGTAAAACTGTGGAAAGGGACTGTTTAAGCAGACTGTTGGGTAACTGAGGGAGGAATGACTGGGAGAAACATTTGAAATGGCTTGGCTGGAAAATGGTAGGAAAGCAGGTAAGGAGATAAGAGAACTTGTTAATTATAAAAAGCTTTCCAATTTAAAAATGTCTCCCAACATGAGGCTAGGAAGAATGGGAGGTTTGAGTTCAAGTATCTTAGAGCAAAAGGTCAGGAAACGAATGATAGATACTTTGTTCAAAAAGCCTACAATGTACCTGTTGAGGCTGTTATTGTTTTGTTTTTGTTTTTGTTTTTGTTTTTTAGATATTTTCTTTATTTACATGTAAATTTCTCCTTTCCCAGTTTCCCCTCCAAAAAACCAACCAACAAACAAACAAAACCAACAAGAACAAACCCCTGTTGCCTCCCACCTTCCCATGTCTGCCACCCTACCCTCTCCCACTTATTGGTCCTGGCATTCCCCTACACTGGGACACAGAACCTTCACAAGGCTGAGGTCCTCTCCTCTTATTGATGATCGAATTTGCAATCCTCTGCTATACACATGATGCCAGAACAATCAGTCCCACCATGTATAGTCCTTGGTTGGTGGTTGGGTCCCTGGGAGCTCTGAGGGTACTAGTTAGTTCATATTGTTGTTCTTCCTAAAGGGCTGCAAACCCTTCAGCTCCATAGGTCCTTTCTCTAACTCTTTCATTGGGGACCGTGTACTCAGTTCAATGGATGGCTGTGAGTCTCTACATCTGTATTAGTCAGGTATTGTCAGAGCCTCTCAGGAGATAGCTATATTTAGGCTGGCTTGTCCTTCCTTCAGTCTCTGCTCCATAGTTAATCTCTGCAACTCATTCCAGGAGTATTTGGTTCCCCCTTTTAAGACAGAATGAAATATCCACCTTTTGGTCTTCCTTCTTCTTAAGTTTCTTGTGATTTGTGGGTTGTTCTTCCTATATTCCAAACTTCTGAGCTAATAACCACTTATCAGAGAGTGCATACCATGTGTAATCTTTTGTGATTGGGTTACCTCACTCAGGATGATACTCTCCAGATCCATCCATTTCCCTAAGAATTTCATAAATTCATTGTTTTTTAGAGTTGAATAGTACTCCATTGTGTAGATATATCACAGTTTCTGTATCCATTCCTCTGTTGAAGGACATCTGTAACCCTATTAAAAATGGGGTACAGAGCTAAAAAAAGAATTCTCAACTGATGAACACCAAATGACTGAGAAGCACCTAAAGAAATGTTCAACATCCTTAGTCATCAGGGACATGCAAATCAAAACAACTCTGAGATTCCACCTCACACCAGTCAGATTGGCTAGGATAAAAGACTCAGGTGACAGCTGATGCTGGAGAGATTGTGGAGAAAGAGGAACACTACTTCATTGCTGGTGGGATTGCAAGCTGGTAAAACCACTCTGGAAATCAGTGTGGTGGTTCCTCCAGAAATTGGACATAGTTCTACCAGAGTACCCAGCTATACCACTCCTAGGCATATACCCAAAAGATGCTCCAACATGTAATAAGGACACATGCTCCACCATGTTCATAGCAGCCTTATTTATAATAGTCAGAAACTGAGGTTGTTATTGTAATGTGGCTCCTATGGTTTTCAGCAGAGTTTTTTCTCCTTTTCTTCATTTTGGATTATTTTGTTTATAGAAAGGTTTAAGGCTTGCTGAGTAACTAGAAAGTATATAGTAGAAATGGAGAAGCTCGGGAATCAAAAGGGAGAGAAAACAGAAAACAAGAGGCTTAATTTTTCTCTTCTTTTTGAAAAAATAACAGAGTTGGCTCTTCAGCTAGAGAGATAAAGAGTAGAGGTAGACATATTTGAATAAAAACATCAAACACAGAAGAGAAAAAATGGAGAATAAGTTCATTCCCACTGAGTGAACCGGAGAGAATTTCCCCCAGGTAGAAAGATGAGAAGAAATTGTGTCAGACAGCAGTTGAGTTAAAAAAAAAAAAAAAAAGAAGGAAAAGCAAGAGAGCAAGAGAATGATATGGTCAGGAGAATGGTCAGGTGAGACAGTCCTTTTCGGGAACTAGGGTTAAATGCACAGTACCTTTTGAGGACTGGCAACCCTGGGTCACAAGTTCACCAAAACCATTCCCAGTAGTTATATATCATATGCCTGCTAAAGGAGACAATACACAAAGTCATGACAAAATAGAATAGTTAGACTAGTTTCCTATACAAGTGATGGACCTAAGGCATTTTTCAGAGGCAATAATGTGTTAATGGATGCACTCATCTGAAACAAACTTTAAGTGACTGGGCTACTAAAAATAGAATCATTCCTCAAGACAGGAGGAGATTGGTTACCGCTCTACTAGAGGCTCCTTCTCAGTTGCAATGGTTCTCATCTTGGAGAGAAGAAGCCAGTAATTTGGAACTATGTAATAGAGTGAGGGGGGGTTAGTATAGTGAGGCACCACTTGATAGGTCAAGCTCGGTATGCTGATGTACTAGAATAGGTTCAATTTGAAGATAAAATCATAGAACAATGTTGTATAGCAGCTTTAAGAGCTTGGAACAAAATTGAGGACCAAAGAACAAAGTTCATATCATTAATAAAACAAATTGCGAAAGGCTCACAGAAAGCCTTCACTGATTTTTTTTATATAAATATTAGTTTCAGCTGTGAACAAAGTCATATCAGATTCTGATGTGAGACAAGTGCTAATTGAGTCCTTGGCATTTAACAAAGCAAATTCAGAAAGAAAAGGGGTTATTTATTAGTCTAATAAGAGGGAGGAAATCATCTAAGGAAGCCTGAATCACAGAGATCACTGATATTGGTTCTAGAATGTATAATGGCCATAATTATTAGTCAAGTCATGATAAAGACATTGTCATTTCAGGGAGACTGTGACCAAGCCACTAAAAGTCTCAAATCTCAAAATTCCTGGTTGATAAATTGTGAGAAATATGGTCATTTGAACCAAAATTGTAGCATCTCTAAGGGCAATGTTTTTTTTTTCTAAATATAAATCAGAGGGTAGGCATGGGTTTCTAGAGGTGTGCAGATGTGGCAAGGGTTGTTTTTGGACCAACGAATGTAGGTTCAAGAGAGATATACAAGTCAATTTCTTGCTATTGCAAAATGAAATGAGGGGCCTAGCTAGCTTTAGGCTCCACATCCAACAATATGATTTGATGTTTGTCAAATTTGCCATTTGCCTGTAGTGAGCCATGAAATAACAAGGGGGAACAGAAACTTCAACTAAGAATTGCAGATTTAATGCATGCTACTATAGGCAGTGCTGCTCCAGTCTTGGCCATACATAAATATATTAAATTATCTCACATCATTCAATGATATAAAATAACTACTGGTGTTTATCATTTTCTTCTCAAGAATAGTAGGAATGGTCACTCAAAGAAGCAGTTTGATTTATTAAGGATTCATTTTTTAAAAAGATATTTGCAACTTTACACAGGTGATGGATTTGCTCAGCAGTTACTAGTTCCTATATCAAAGGGGGAACTGTTCCAGTATAAAGATCAGGAGAGTTTGGAGATACAGTAAAACATGTATTTTATAAAATGGTTGTTAATGATCAGAGGCCAAAATTAAAGTTGCAAGTTAATGACATTGGAAGATGGTTTGGTAGATACAGGATCAGATCTTAGAATTCAGGCCACTTCAAAAGGTTCATGCCCAGTTTCTAGGAATTGGAAAGTTATCTCACATAAAAATTAAGAAAATGTCCTACTTGTTCTTTGTATAATCAAACTTCATTACCTGTTGTAACACTATGTGTGCTAAATGAAATGAAATCTGGTCGGTGGATGTGTTTTGTTTTTCAGAATTTGGAAAACTAATGTGTATACCACTGATACATACTCTGGATTAAAATAGGAAACTACTTCGAATTTTAAAGTGTCTGATTTTGTAATTACTCATTTCTGGAAATATTGGCTATTATGTTGATACCTGTGCACAAATTAAGACTGACAATGTCCCCACATATGTTTGTAATAATAAGAAGAAATACTTTGTATATCATAAAGCACATTACAGGTATACAGCTCAATCATACAGTACAACTAGTAGTAGAATGATCTAATCAAACCTTAAAAAATACTTATAAAGAAAAAGAATAAAGACCTTCAGGGATAGAATAAATAGTGCTCTGTTAACATTATATTTTCTGAACATTAATGAGAAAGAAAAAAAACATGGCTGAAAGATACTTGGTTATACAAAAAACAAAAACAAACAAACAAACAAATAAACATAATAGGTGGGATTAAACAGTCCTGTGTACTATAAGGATGTGTTAACATTAGGATAGACTTCAGTGAATGTTTTGCTTTTGAACATAGAATTGGGATTATTTTTAAAAAATATATCTACAGAAAATGAAAAGCTGTGGATATAGTTAAAACTACTGAGTCTCAGAGTTGAGTAGAGGAAGTCTTTTGAAAACTGTGACCACTGAGCCAAAATGAGCAAAGAGAATCTGACCAGTTATGGCCTTCCCTTGCCAGCCAGAAAAGCCTGGATAAGGAACGTTCAACACTTAACCACTGAGAAGTGTACGAGCAGGACTTTAAGACAGACTATGCTGAATACTCAATTCTTCATGACCAAGTCAGGGCTGAAAGCCAAAAGTTCAGAGAGTTGAGAGTGGAAATTAAGACAATTTTCCAAGGAAATATAAAGGTTTCAGAATATGGTACTCAAACCACAGGAAAAAGAAGTGTCACTGCTAGGATTGTACCTCAGTTGGGATGTGCTCCTGAGAGATCAATAGAAAGATCACAGCAGACCCCTAAGAACCTTGGAGAAGAGATTGGAAAGAGTGGAGAACCTAAAGGCTAAGGGCATGCCCGGGGCAGCTTCAAAACTGCATCCTTAGTAGCTTAAATGAAGGGGGGGGGGGATGTACCATGATTTATCTTATGTGCCTAGACCTCTAAAAGATCTCCAGTTGCTAGTCAACTGGCCCCTCTAGTTACTATCCCTAAACTAAAGCTGTACTAAAGGGTAATATTAATAAAAACTATATGATATTGGAAGAAAAACAGACAGTGATCAATAACATCAAATCAATGACTCTGAAACAAACCAACATACGTATGGTCACTTGATTTTTGACAAAGAAGGGAAAACCATCCAATGTAATAAATGAAAGCATCCTCAACAACTGGTACTGGTCTAAGTGGATGTTTGCATGTAGAAGAACACAAATAGATTCATATTTATCACCCTGCAAAAAACTCAAGTCTAAGAAGATCAAATAAATTCCTCAACATAAAACCAGATACACTAAATCTAATAGAAGATAAAGTAGGAAATAGCCTTGTACAGGAGACAGCTTCATGGTCAGGCCCTAAGATCTACAACTGATAAATCAGACCTCATGAAATTGAAAATCTTTAGTAAGGCAAAGAACACTGTTAAGTGGACAAAACTGAAGCCTACAGATTGGAAAAAGATCTTCACCAATCCTGCATCCAATAGTGGGCTAATATTGTACATATATAAAGAAAAAGTTAGATATCAATAAACCAAATAACCCAATTTAAAAATGAGCTACCAAACTAAACAGAATTCTCAACAGAGCAATCACAAATTACCTAAAAGAACTCAGAGAAATGCAAGTTGAATGAACCCAAGATTCCATCTTACACCCCTCAGAATGGTTAAGATTAAAAAACAAAAACAAAAACAAACAAAAAACCACCTCAAATGGCGGCATATGCTGAGGATGATGTAGAACAAGATCAGCACTCTTCTATTGCTGGTGTGAATGAAAATGTGTACAACCTCTTTGGAAATCAGTTTGGAGGTTTTTCAGAAAAATGTAAATAGTTCTACTTCAAGACCCAACTACCACTTTTGGACATGTACCCAAAAGATGTTCTACTATAGCAAATAGATATTTGCTCAACTGTGTTCATTGCAACTTTGTTGGTAATAGCCAGAAACTGGAAAGAAGCTCAAGTCCCCCCCAATTGAAGAATGGATAAAGAAATATGTTACATCTCTGCAATGGAAATCAAATCAGATACTAAGAATAAAGACATCATGTCTTTTGCAGGCAAATGAATAGAAGTTTAGGATATGATCCTGAGTAAGATAACTCAGAAAAACACATATGGTATATACTTACTTTTAAGTGGACATTAGCCATAAAGTGCAAGACAACCATGATATAATCCACAGAGCCAAAGAAAGTAAGTAATAAGGAAGTATCAAGGGAAGATGCACAAATATCTCTTAAAAGGGGAAACTAAATAGTCATCAGAGGTAGATGAAAGTGGGAACTTGGTAGCAGGTGGGTTGAGGAGAGGTATGGAGATGGTTATCAGATGTGGTGAGAAGGAGGGGGCTGGGAGTAAGTATAGAAATCACTAGGAGGCATCTCTAGGACTAGTTGGAGGCCAGTGATAGGAGATGATGCAAGAAGTCTATGCGGTGACCATAGCTGAGATTCATACCAGCAAGGGATAAAGTGACCATCTCATATAGACAGGCAGGACTTCCAGAGGACAGGAGGGATAAAATCCACCCACAAAACCATCAACACCATATTTATTTGTCTTTCCTACAAGATGTGTAAAGATAAAGATAAAGCAGAGACTTAGAACCAAGCAATGACTATCCAACTTGAGACACATTCCATGTGAATGCACCAATCCTCGACACTATTGATGATACACTTCCATGTTTGCAGAGAGGAACCTAACATAACTACCTACTGAAAAGCTTCAACTGATGAAAGCAGACGCAGAGATGCACATCCCCAAATCAGATAGTTTGTGGAAGTGTGTGGGATAGAACCGAACAAACTGGAGAGGTCAAGATGAGCACATGAGACCTTTAGATTCAACTAACCTCAGCACATGGATGTGCAAAGAGACTGAGCCACCAACCAGGGAGCCTGCAGGACCCCCTACACATTTGTAGCAAATGTACAGCTAGGTCTTTTCCTACCAAGTGGAGTATGGGTTGTCTAAGTCTCTGTTTCCTTCTATTGGATGTCCTTCTATCTTTCCTGGACTGCCTGGTTGGGCCTCAGTGGGAAAAGTTGTGGATAGTGTTACTTGGACTAGATGTCCAAGGATGGGGTGGTACACAAGGCATTCTGCTCTGAGGAGAAGGGGGATTTAGAAGGGTGGGACTCTAAACAGAGATGAGGGCTGTGATAAATAATAATAGTAATAAGAATAATGAAAAAAATTTTGTTGTTAGAACTGCTTGATCCTATGACCTTCAGTGCTGGTTGTTTCTTGAATTTCTGGAAACAGAATTATATATATATATATATATATATATATATATATATATATAATTATAAATTATAAATATATCCAGCAATGGGATATGTATATCCAGCTAAGGTACAGGAGTACAGTGGCCAAGTGGCTAACAGAGTGAGAAAAGAATGGAGTTGGTGAAAAAAACATTGTTATGAGACAGTTGAGCCAACAGAAAGTGATCTAGGCTAGAATAACTAGTTTGGAGCTGCTAATATTGGGAAAATAGGAAGAAGGGAAAACTGAGGAAAAAATATTTGGAAGAAGCATTTAAAGGGTCTGGGCTGAAATCTTGGAGAAAGGCTAACAGTGAGTTAAGAGAATTATTTACTCTTCTAAAATAGCTAACTGTTTTCCTATAATATTGAGAGACTCAGTCCAGTAAGCTGACTCAGTAGATAAAGATACTAGCTGCCATGGGAGAAATTCCTTCAGTGTCCCATAGTCACATGGAAAAAGGAGAGAAATCCTGAGGAAGGTGGTCTTCTGACCTCAACAAATGTATCATGGTAGATACACATGCCTATATCCACACACAATAAGTGAGCAAATAAATCATAAATGTAAGTTAATATTTTAAATAAAGAGACATATGATCTCTTGGGTCAGCCCACTCTTTTGTCTTTGAAAAGTGGATATATCTGGATGTTTCCAGTTTCTGGCTATTATAAATAAGGCTGCTATGAAAATAGTGGAGCATGTGCCCTTATTACATGTTGGAGCATCTTCTGGGTATATGCCCAGGAGTGGTATAACTGGGTCCTCTGGTAGTACTTTGTCCAATTTCCTGAGGAACTGCCAAACTGTTTTCCAGACTGGTTGTACCAGCTTGCAATTCAACCAGCAATGAAGGAGTGTTCCTCTTTCTCCACAACCTTGCCAGAATCTGCTGTCAACCAAGAGGCTATTCAGAATTGATACTTACTGGGAAAGTATAAAATCAGTTTGCTCCAATGGAGAGCCATGGGTTAGTGATATCAACCTCACTCCAAGGAACTAGTTAGTTAATATAAAAAAGGCTCTATGGACACATGCTCCACTATGTTCATAGCAGTCTTATTTATAATAACCAGAAACTAGAAACAACCCAAATGTCCTTCAACAGAGGAGTGGACACAGAAAATGTGGTATATTTACACAATGGAGTACTACTCAGCTATTAAAAAAATGAATTTATGAAATTCTTAGGGAAATGGATGGATCTGGAGAATATCATCCTGAGTGAGGTAATCCAATCACAAAAGAACACGTATGGTATGCACTCTCTCATAAGTGGATATTAGCCTAGAAGATTGGAATATACAAAGTAATATCCACAAACGACAAGAAACTCAAGAAGAAGGAAGACCAAAGTGTGGATACTTCGTTCCTTCTTAAAGGGGGGAACAAAATAACCATGGAAGTAGTTGCAGAGACAAACTATGGAGCAGAGACTGATGGAGGGACAATCCAGAGACTGCTTCACCTGGGAATCCTTCCCATATTCAATCATCAAATCCAGACACTATTGTGGATGCCAGCAAGTGCTAGCTGACAGGGGCCTGATATAACTGTCTTCTGAAAGGCTCTCACAGTATCCAACTAATACAGAAGTAGAGGCTCACAGCCATCCCTTGGATTGAGCACAGGGTCCCCAATGAAGGAGCTAGAGAAAGGACCCAAGGAGCTGAAGGGTTTGCAGTCCCTTAGGATGAACAATATGAACTAACAAGTACCCTTATAGATCCCAGGGACTCAACCACCAACCAAAGAGTACACATAGGGGGGACTAATGGCTCCAGCAACGTATGTATAGCAGAGGATGGCCTTAGTTGGTCATCAAGTACAGGAGAGGCCCTTGGCCTTGTGAAGTTTCTATGCCCCAGTGTAGGGGAATCCCAGGGCCAGGAAGTAGGAGAGGGTGGGTTGGTGAGCAGGGGGAGAGGGGAGGGAACCCAGTGGTTAGTTTTATTTTATTTTTTTCTATTTTTTTGGAGGGGAAACTGGAAAAGGAGATATCATATGATCTGTAAATAAAGAAAATATCTAATTAAAAAGTTATGGGGAAAAAAGTGGGTACATACTTTACTTTCTTTTCAGTTAAACCTTTCTTAACCTCTTTTCTGATCTCAGCTTCATTCTTTGGGAATACGCCACAGGAGATTCATTTCTAACCTTAGATTGATACACCAAAGACTAAAGGCATTTCCTAAATTTTCTATAAACATGAGTCACTTTATTTTAGCCATGTAGGATATAACTTTGATAATTCTTGATTGATACATTTATGTTCTTCTAAATGTCGAAGTCAGTGTCCATTTTTTCCCTCTTATTTACACTAAGGAACACAACATTAGCTCTGTGAAGACTTTCATGCATCAAGGTAGAGAAGTACACGTACTGACCTGAGGCTGCCTGTGTGCACCCCACCAAATGATGAATTTTTATCAAATGAAAGAGAAAAGTCCTGACTAAACTGTAATCAAAGTATCTCCTCTCAAAAATCTACATGCTGTGTCATTTCTTCATGTTGATCTGTGGATGTCGACAGAAGATGACTCTTGAGAAAGTGGTCTCCAGTTCAGGAGCAAACAGAAGAGTAGAAACGACAGCATTGGGGTCATAGATTTTAATATGTGTGCTAGGAAATGAGAGTCTGTCTTCAGCAGGAGAGATTAGTATGACTCCCTCATTCCAACTCTGTTGTAAATCTTTATCCTTTATCCTGATAAGAATGTGTGCCTCAGTAAATGACTGAGTAGAAAGGTATATACAATGTATACAAACAACTTAGCAACTCAGCAGTATTTTAACCTATCAAAACTTGCTTCTGGATATTGACCTTAGGCTAACTCCTAGCCCTATCACTAAGAAAGACTCAAGATCCCTTGGGGTGTACTCAGGGTTGTGAACACTGCTCCTCTTCAGCCTTCTTTATACAGTCATCAGAGGTCAGTCAAGGTCTAGCACTTCTGTGGTTCAGTGGACTTTTATAGTGAGTTTTACTTTATAGACTTTACTTTTTTTTCTGTAAACCCATGATTAGGCTTGCTAATGACTGCCATTACAATCCATTTGTTCATTTTTTTATTAGATATTTTCTTTATTTACATGTCATATGATTTCTCCTTTCCCAGTTTCCCCTCCAAAAAAAACCAACAAACAAACAAAAACAAGAAAAAACCCCTGTTGCCTCCCCCTCCCCATGTTACAATCCATTTTTTCAAAACAAATTACTTTTTAATTTTAATATTTATCTACCTTTTAATCTAACAGTTTTTCTTGTATATAATTTCATATACCTTTAGTTTGGTTGGACCATCTCCTACCCTATTCTCCACTTTCTCTATATCCCTATAACCTATTCTGATCTGTGAAATATGGAAGTAGAAGGGAAAATGTTGGGAATGTAAGCTCTAAGTCTATTTTGTCAGTGGATTATTTCTATATTCACTCCCAATGACAGGATTTATTCAAATGGTAAATAAGTCAAAATAAAGCTGTTCTTTACTAAGCATACTTTTAGTGATGTGGACATATTTTGTGATGTTATGGTTACCTTGATAACATGTTGAATCTCCTAAAAACTAAGTGTTTTCTTTGACAAAACACTCACGATCATTTTGGAATTTATATATTTATAACTTGTGGCTGTCAACTATCCATATTTGCTTTAATTATCGAGTTGCTAAAGCAATTAAGTCAGTAATGTGAGTATTTATCAGTGTTGGTATATGCTTGGTTGTTTTTTCTTTGACTTTAATATTACAGTATCTCAACCTTATCTGCACATCTCTCTGAAAAAAATGAGAGTTTATATATATCTATAAGAAATGGTTGCTTCTCTGCTACAAATTTGAGTTCTTTTTTCCTCCAGTGGACAAGCTTCTCTTTAAAATACAAGGAGGTGAATATTTTTAAATATAATCTGAATAGGAAATGAACATGCCAATCTTGACAGAAAGCAATCACATAAATTAGTTGTACAAAAAATCAAGTAATATTGCATTTTGTTAATGAACAGGCAATAGTATTTCCTACTCTACATACACAGGAAAATTGGGTGGGGAATAAACATCTTGACACTTCACAGTGGAGGTCAATTGAATTACTCTCAGTTTCAAAATAAAACAAAACAAAACAGTGAAGAAACACAGTGATGGTTGTTTGTTTTGTTGTGCAATCAAGCGAGAGTGAAACAAGATTAACCTTCTTTGTCAACTATGTTATATATTTTATTTTTTTATATTTTGCTTGTGAGACCATCATCTTAATTTCAGGCTGTTTCTTGTGACATTGTAGGACAAGAAATCTTCCCTGGAACAGAGTAAAAGTGTGTTACAAGGCACATAGCAGCATTTGAATGTGTCACTATTACTGAAAGCTTGTAACCAAATCTATTTCTGTTTCCTAGGCCACATAATCAAGAAGACCATTTAACAGAATACAAATTGAAGAGACAGCTTTTTTTTGCTATTAAAACTAAATTACATATTTTCTAATGGTGGGATTAATTTAAAAAATATTTTCTGTTAAGGGTCAGTGCTCACAGCCAGGCAGTAGTGTCACATGCCTTTAATCCCAGCACTTGGGAGGCAGAGGCAGGTGGGTTTCTGAATTCGAGGCCAGCCTGGTCTACAGAATGAGTTCTAGGACAGCCAGGGCTACACAGAGAAACTCTGTTTCAAATAAAATAAAATAGAATAAAATAAAATAAAATAAAATAAAATAAAATAAAATAAAATAAAATGTCAGTGTTCACAATGACAATCATATTTATCAACCTGACACACCCAGAAAGGGAGCCTCAAATGCAGAATTGTGTTCATCTGATTAGCCTGAAATCATATCTGCAGGGCAATTTGTTTATTGCTTATTTGATGTTTAAAAGCCCAACCCACGGTGGGAAGAAGCCATACCTAGCAGAAGAACCTAAGGTATATTAGAAAGGATGTTGAATGTGAGCCTGAGAGCAATCTAGGAAGAAGTGTACCTTCATGAATTTTGTGTTCTTGTCTCAAGGTTCCTGCTGAAATTTGTGCCTTGGCTTCTCTACATGAACTATAATATATGAGATGAAGTAAGCTATCTTTGCATTTAGTCATAGTGCTTGTCACAGCAACAGAAAACAAAAGCAAAAGAAAAAAAGAAAAGAAAAATGCTAAACATTGGTAACTTCCAGGTACTTCTGATTGTTGGATGTCCTCACAACACCTTCTGTTTTAGTCATATTTTAGGAAACTTGTTTTAAATCTAAACATTATTCAGTAGCATTAGCATAGAAATTAAACATTTCCTGCCTAGGTAAGATACATACTAATGCTTTATTGTTTGTTTTTTTTTACACAAATTCCATATTTCCCTACCCCAGTCCTGCTAAAATTAAAGTGCAATTTTATGTAGCTTTGTTCACATATATTATTCTTTAATATAAATTCAGAGAAGAAAATGAATTCTTATCTGTTATATGAAATTTAATCTCCTATACTAGAGTACCCATCATTATTTTCTTTGTTGTTGTAACAAATCTCTATAAACTTGGCAACTAAATCATGGCAAGCACTAACTCACAGTGTTTTAGGTCAACTGTCAGATGAGGATCTAATAAAGCTGAAATGCATGTTTGGGAAGTAGAGCACTGCACGGCACCCTGCAATGTCTGAGAAACTTCCTGCTTCCTTCCATTTTTATCTTGTAAAGGCTCTATGTGTCACATAGCTACTGATGGCCAGTCTTCACTCTGCACAGACAGTGTCACTGATTAGTATTTTCCTCTGTTTCTAGTCTAAAGAGGTTCTTTATATTACTTTTCCTTTCTTTTATCTTGATATTTATTCATTTTTGTCTGTTAATTAGTTTGGGACAGTGTCTTCCTGTGAAGCCCAGATTGTCTTCAAATATACAGTACACGCTCCTCAGCTTATTAAGAGTGATACTAGAGGTATGGTTGCTTCTCTAATTTTAACTACAGTGAAATCCCTAGGTAAATTACTATTCTTAAACCTTGAAAAGCCAATTGGCCTTACAAAGTAGTATATTCATGGTCATTAGTAATCAGGGCTTAAAGAAGTTTTGAGAATCATTATTTTTTGATACAATATGGAATTTTAAAGCTCAATAAGGTATTTTTCAAATGAATTATTTTTGAATTAATAAATTAGTGGTTCAATCTACCTCTATCTTTAAAATCTATTTATAATTCTCTCCCTCAAAGGAAAAAATGAAAATTATATCTGGAATATGAAAAGAAAATCAGTAAGACAAACTGAACTTATAATGAGCTTATAGAATGAAAGAAATACTGCTTTGAATTTACTATCAACATCCACTTGTAAATCCCATTTGTGTAACATTTTATCTGTGAGTGAATTTTATTACTTTTATTTGTCTTTATAGTCCAGTTATCATTCCTCTCCTGGTTCATCCTCCCAGAGTTCCTCATTCCATTCTTCCTCCTCCCTGTCTCAAAGAGAATGTCCTCAAACTCCCATCCCACCCCTCCAGGCCTCCCCATTCCCTAAGAACTAAGAGATACTGCCTAGGAAGATATAAAAATGCTGAGTGAAAAACTGTGACTGTTGGGGCTCTCCTCTGTGCAACAAATGTGTATATGTGTGTATATATATATCTCACATACACATATAATATATATAATATATTATGGTTGTCCATATGTAATATACACACACATATGAGCTTATAAAATTGATGAAAAAGGTATTTAGGGTCAGCCAGAGTGTGTCTCTCTGTGTGTGTGCATGACATTCTCTTTATCCCTTTTTTCTCCCCAGACTGTTATGAGCTAAAAGAGTTCAGAGTTTCTCACCAGGCATCCATGCCTGCCCCAGATAATTAAGTTTTGTTCCATCAACAATGCAGATCAGGTAAATAGCATACAGGTGTCAGTAAGGGCTTCCTTCAGCTGCTATTAGTACTGACCCCAATCTCCAGTGCCAAATCTCATTGCTTTCCTCAGTTATCTGGATGTCAGAACAGGTTTTTCACATTAATCGATGTCTCTAAATTTTTAAATATAAAGGAAATATGATTAAAACATAGATGATTGAAAATAATTGAAATCAAAAATTCCTTTGAGTATTTGTGTTGATGGACTATAACAATAGCTGTTCTTTGCAAGGAAATAGAGAGCTAGAGAGTGTAGTAAATTGCTATCTGAATTATAGGTAATGTACAGCATGAAAACTATTCAATGGGAACATTTCTAATGAAACATCTTGGAAATGTATTTTTTATTTTGTTGATGTATTTATTGTCTCAGAGGTTTAATACCACTGTCTGCTAACCTAGGCCTACTCCTAGCAGCTTCTAGCCTCCATACACTTGTGTCTAGGCCTAGTATGTTTTCAACCTCTGATACTTGCTGAGCTCTTGCTGGCCAATTCAATTTAGTTTTTCTGGCTCAAACTCCCCTCAAAGCTGATTCAATTTGAACTCTCCTGAATTGCTGTGGTTTGCCTCAAACTAACGCGGGCAATTTGTTTTAATTTTTGGGCACATTTTCATTCTCTAGCTTGATCTCTCTTCAGATGTGTCTAGCTTATTTTCTTTCTTCAACCTATCTATGACTGTCCCAGTATCACTACCTCCTTCCTCTCTTTCTCTGCACTGCTCTTTTAAATAGCTTCTCTTTCCTCTCTTTTCTCATGAGAATTGAGCTTATCCTATTCTATCAAATCTTTCTATGATTCATCACTTTGTAGGCCATTCTATTAGACATCACTTTCAAACATGGGTGCTTCCCACTAAAAATTAATTTTGCTTTTTGACTGGGATTAAAGGTATGTGCTAGGGGCTGAGCCACACCACAACTACAAATAGTTTTTTTTTTTCAGTAAATAATACATTCTTTGAATTCCCAGTATGTTTGTATGTATGTATGTATGTATGTATGTATGTATGTATATATACATACATATATATATATGTATGTATAAATATGTGTATGTATCTAAATACCTGGGTGTATATATAAGTATGTGTGGATGTGTGTATGTAGCATATAAAATATGTATGTAACAATAATAATCAAGAAACAGAAGCTGCACATTCCAGAATATCACTAGCTCCACAATACAGTGTCAAATAGTGCTAGTTTTCAACATACATGTTTATGCATCTTTATGCACAAATAATCATATTCCTATAGAAAAAAGAACCTGAAGTTTCAACAATGCAGTTTATCTGTATATTATTCTAATATCTTCTATTGTACCTGTTATCTCCATACATGTGGACATTGTTTTTTAAGTGTTGATACTCTATAAAGTCAAAAGCCAAAGTAAATGTTTAGTCCTTAGTGTTCTGATGGATCTACCATTTAAAGACAAAAGTGTTCTCATCATCCTCATAAACATACTCTCAGAATTAAGAAAATGTGTGATTCCTTGCTGGGAAATGGATATGTAGTTAAATTACTTGCCATGCAAACATGAGGAGCTGAGATTGGGCCATAATTTTCAAGGTTTTTACATGTAAAAATTTAACAAATAGTTTCTATGCTGTTCAGAAGCTTTGTAGTGCAATGATGAACTACAAACTTCTCCTTTGTCAACTGTGAATGTTGTTTCCTGAGTAGCCACAATCCTATCCAGAATCTACACCTACAAAGACTCAGGAAAATGGAATTGCTTCCTCCTCTCTTAACATTTTCTAAGATTCATTACTTCTATTATAGTGCTTGGTCCATTTGGAGTTGATTTTTGTGTAAAATTAGAAATTAAGATTAAGTTTCTTTCTGGGTCATGTAGATACGAGGTTTTGCGTCCATGATGAAAAAGCTATTCACGCCAATGTTAAGGAATATATTTTTGGGAAAGTTATTAAAATTCAATTTCATGGGTTTAGTCCCAGACTCCTCTTCTAATTTATTTATCTTTGAGTCTTGTTTTGTACCAGATTCATAATGTTCTTTATTCATGTATATCTGTTGTATGCAATTAGGTGTGGTGAAGCCTCTCTCGAATCTTGTTTTGCTCATGATTGCTTTGGCTATCTACCTATCTTGTTCTTCAAATGAATTTTAATATTAATGATTGAACTATCCAAAATTAGTATAAAATGACACCTGTCATGGTTTTTTGTTTTGTTCTTTTTATATATAAATTTTTATTAGATATTTTCTTTATATTTCAAATGATATCCCCTCTCCCAGTTTCCCTTCAAAAAAAAAAAAAAATCTTGTTCTCTCCCCACTTCCCCTGCTCACTAACCTACCATTTCCCTCTTCCTGGCTCTGGCATTCCCCTATACTGGAGAATAGAGCCTCCACAGGACCAAAGGCCTCTCCTCCCATTTATGACCAACTAGACTATCCTCTGCTACACATGCAGCTAGAACCATTAGTCCCAACATGCGTAATCTTTGGTTGATTGTTTAGTCCCTGGGAACTCTGAGAGTACTGGATAGTTCATACTGTTGTTCCTCCTAAGGGTCTACAAACCCCTTCAGCTGCTTGGGTCATTTTTCTAACTCCTTCATTGGGAACCCTGTGCTCAGCCCAATGAATGGCTATGAGCCTCTACTTCTGTCTTAGTTGGGCACTGGCACAGCCTCTCAGGAGACAGTTAATCAGGCTGTTGTCATGGTTATTTTTAACCCAACAAATTATTTTGAATAGTATGTATGCTTATACTATTCTGCTACAATATGAGAATCTCAATGAATTAAAATGTAAAGTGGAAAAATCAAGTTTAATTAAAGGATATTTCTTGCCTGAATATATAGTTTTTTCTCTTTATTTACATACAATTTTAAATTACCTTTTTAAAATTTTGAAATAACATAAATTCCAAGAAAATCTTGGTCATTACAATTATATTGATCACATTGATTTGAAGTCTCAAAAACACATTAAAATAAAAGAAAACATTCTAATTACAAAAATGCATGATTTCAAATTTTAATAAGGAGATTATATGCTAAAATTGAAACAAAATTCAAAAATTTGAATGGAAAATGATAAGTGACCTATGCTTTCCTTTTAACTATTAATTCTGTGATATAGGATAATTAATGTACTACCAAATTTGTACCACAATAGAAAAGTGAGGCTTCAAATAATATCTATAAAGTGTAATGTAAATTTCTTATGGGTAAAAAAAAGAATTGATATTGATTACATAATAAGCATTTGCATAGAAAAAAGCTCTGTCTAAGTATTGTGCTCTGTGATTTAAAACAGTAACCTCTTAGAAATATGGTCAGCATTGAAAGCATATGATATAGCTCTGACTTTGGATTCAGGTTTAAGATAAAATGGAAGGCCTGGAAGAAGTGACTATTACCAAAATAATAACTTAAATGTAAAATAGATCTTTTTTATGTGAACTGGTAAAACTAGGTTTACTTGTATTGCAAAATAATGGATGCTTAAATTAAGTGAATGAACAAACAAGCAAAAACTAGAAATATAAATTAAATTTATAAATTGGTGCTCCTTTGGTAATCACTGGGAATCTATAAGTGATAAGCAAAGGGACAATCCAATTTCATTGAAAGCAAACTCAGAAATGATAGAACACTTCCTGTCTAATTGCCCTGTGCATTTGAGTTCACTGGGGAGTTCATTACAATGCAGATTCATTGGGACATTATTGCTGCCTGGGACTCTAAATTTCAAGTGAGTTAATTAACAAAAAGAAGCAAAATTGAATCATTTGGTGCTTTCCCCCATATCCATTTTGATGCAACCTCCATGTTTGTTTAAAAGAATCATTTCTCTTTTAAAAATGAAAGTAATGTATTTTTGACAGGCACTTTCTTTGCATTCAAATTCTATCTATTTTTAGAAAGATAATGGACTCTTAAGTTCACATAATTCTATACTCCAAACAGCTAGAAACTTCTG